>JAYMSF010002392.1:0-10338 GCA_036897335.1 Silene vulgaris
CCATAGTCCTCCATAGATTCCAAAACCAAACATAAAAGTCGACATGCCATTTCATAGCAGCCTCCAGCAGAGTCGAAGAGACTTTGCTTAAAGAAGTCGTTACCCCTCTCCTTAAGGAATTTAACCTTAATCAAATGAGTTCCTTCCATTGGCAAGAAAGAACTAAACAGTGACCAATCATCCTCTTTGAACTCACCATTTCCGTGTGCAATAACAAAGTGTTTTAGGAAAATTGCATCTATAGAAATGGCAGCCATAGCTTTTCACAAAACAAACCCCAAATTGGAAAACGAAAAAAACACCTTTAAGAGGTGATTAAAGGACGTAAAAATACTTTTAAGAATAGATTATTTAGAGATGTGAAAACCAGCAAAAGGCTTATAAGCGAAAGAAAACGGACAAACGTTTTCGGAAAAACCACCGCACCTGACCCGAACCATCACCACCGTTGAAACCCATCAGAAAGTCACCCAACTCCCACTCCTCGCATAAAAACCAAAACTACCACACAGACCCACACCCACATACCAGCAAAACCTCATACGAGTATTGTTTAATCACAAATTTGACGAGAGAGGTCATCAACAATATTGCTTTGACCATGAAAATTCGGAAGATTATGTTATGATGCCAAATATTTTAGAAGTCAAACTTCTTCTAATCTGAATCAATTAAGTGAACACACAAAGAAAGTTTATATAAAAAGTTACTCATATAAGACTCTAGTCACAAAATGATTACATTTTCGTCTTAAATGGATAACATTTTACCATATTTTCAGCTTGTGACGAAATATTACCCACCTAAGACCGTCTTCAGCGAAACTTATTGTATTTTTAAAGGATAATCCAAAAATATAAGAAATGAGGCTAATTAAGATTTAAAGGAAGTATCGATAGCATTTCTCATATTATCGTACTTTCCGTCGTTGCCAACATATGTACTTTCATAAATTAGCCTGGCCTTTATTCCGTTTCAAACATGCTAACCAGCTTGTATACGGGTACAAACTCCCTGTTAGGATCCAGCTTTTATCCGGCTCAAAGACACATCTTATTACCTCTATACTTTAAAGCTTCCAATTCTTTGATAATCATCAATATTCAACACGGTCGACATAAGCACACTTGTATACAATTTGAACAACCCTAACTTGGGAACAATGTACATATTTCAAACATGGGACACTTCCATCAAACAGGTAAATATTGTACAAAGAATTACACAAAACTTTCACACTCAAGACTACCAGATTTTGAAGGCCAGAACTTTTCACTAGCTTCACTGGCTCGTGACGTGATGGTTACTTACAAAGAGAGCCCATAAAGACCAAGACACTTGTATTAGTCATGTAGTTACAATGTGTTGTAATTTCTATGGCTTGAATGAATGTAGTTGTGAACTGATACATTCCATAAATGAGGCGCAAACTGACCATAGATAGCGAAGGAATTACACTGGAAAGTCGGGCTTGGATATGACAGGTATACAGCAATCATCATCCTCAAGATCACTGAAAGATATATCTTCATCAATCCCAACAGGGATAACTTTACCATTTGGTACCAAGCAATCGTCTTCAGGCCAGTCGTCGTCATCGTCATCGTCAAACTGCAAAGAAGGTGTCCAGGATACAGTGGGAGTAAAGTTCTTATAATTTGTGTTTTCAAATGGCTTTTCATCAGTGACAGATTTTTCATGATTTTGCATCTTGTATTTGTAATTTGTGTTTTCAAATGGCTTTTCATCAACGACAGATTTCTCAGGATATTGCATCTTGTATTTATAATTTGTGTTTTCAAATGGCTTTTCATCGATGATAGATTTCTCAGAATATTGCATCTCAGTGCTCCCAACTTGTTTCTCGGTATCAGAATCAGCTGTAGTTGAAGACGTGGCAGGCTCAGAAGCAAAAGTCCAGGAAGAATGGGTCTCGGAATGGTCATTCTGCAAGGATGTTGGAGTGTAGTCCTCATCAAAATCAGCACTTCCATACCGACCACCATGATACCGTTCAGGCTCCTTTTTGGCCCGCTTTTGTAACTCCTGCATCCATTCTGCTCTGGCTTCAACAATCTACAAAACATGGTTTCAGTCAATTATAGTGTACAGATTTTCCAGTCAGAGCAAGCTAATGAAATTCAACAACCCTCTTAAAAATAAACAACTAAACTATTCTCGATAATGTCTTAAATAGCACTCGTATAAGGACCACGACATCAGGAAACCATGCATTGAAAACCTGAACGGCTGAACCACATCGGCCAGCTAAGGAACTTTGACTAAAAAATAAAAGCAAGTGATACAACTAGGTGACCACAGCTATGGAAACAGAAGAAAGTCCACACCTAGTTATATGAACAATTTGATTGACAATCATCAGAGATTTTTGTTCAACAGAAACCTAATTGCAAAAGGTGGCCTACCAGCTTTTTGTATCTGACGCTCAAAATAATTGCCTCACAGTCCCGTTCCAAGAAAATATATGGGTAGAAACAAAGATATAGAGACCAGCGATCTGCCAATCAGCAGTATCTCCTACACTTTCAAGTTTAGCACTTCCACGCAGATTTTTCATAGTTGTGTACTACCAGAAGGAAATTTAAACCAGGGAAAAGCTGGTGACAAAAACATATCAACAAAGCTATAGTTGTATACGTATATGACTATATGAGGCAACAAAGAAGATAACATTTGAAGTATGCTATGCCTTTAAGACTTCGGGACTACAAGGGTGGAGTCTAGTGGTTAAAACTTGGGTGAAACTCCCAAGGGTCTCATGTTCAAGCCTTTCCAAGAGAAACCTTGTAGAGGTTATTTATGGCCTAAGACTATGCTTTCCAGACTTCGAGCCAGGTGTGACTCGGTATACATGATTTGAAGGCTATCGGGTATACTCGGGGGTTTACCAAGTACTCACCGACGGTAACGGCTGCGGGTTTCCTCGCCATCCAAAAAATATTTGAAATATGCTTCACTACGAAGTACGAACACAGTGGTAGATCTTGGTGTGGGGGGCTGAACAATGAATTTCCGATTTTTTAGCTAAAATTTTTGATGTTTTTTTTAATATAAACCTTACTCCAATGATGAAAAATAATGGCTCTTCCAGTGTATGAACACCTAATGGGATAAGAGTATAAGACACTAGTATATAAATTGTTGGTGATGTTTGAAGTGAAGTGTCTTTTCGGATATGAAAAATTATATAGATGAACAAAACTGGGATACATAAGTAGAGAACAAGAAATTCAAAATTAAAGTGAACTACAACTCTTGTAATCTTGTTGTGAAAGCTTGATAGGTAGATCTCCAAAAAGACCGGGCATTCTTTGTGATGCTGGATGCTGGATAGAAACAGAGATCTAGGTGGAGGTGTGATGTACAAAGGGGGTAGATATTGGTGGAGAGATGTTGCAGAGCAAGAGGAAGTAAGCAATGACAAACAGAGGGAGTTACAGGAGTACAGGACTCTTTCAAGATAGGGTGGGAAGGTAGCTTGTTCGATTATCATATCATTTAAGGGATAGGCTAATAATAACAATTAGACACATGTTGTTAAGGGACAAAATTGTCAGGGTAGCCAGCTTAAATGACAAATGCATTGGTCATTTGGTCACTGAACAAATTTCGTAAAGATCTTAACAGATCCTTTTACGGTGCATCTCGGAGGAGAGAACATTCTGTTTAAACTCATACCAAAAGAGAGAAGCTCTGGCTCACCTCAGGTGTTGACAGGAGTCCAGCATCTTGTTTATTAAGTCTTGAATGCAAAAGAACAAAATAAACTTTCCAAAAAAAGCCCACGCTCATATGGGCAGGGCAAAGTTCAATTCTGAGTGCTGCTAGCCTTGGCGTGAGATGCTCAACTGCTTGAGTATGCCTTTTTTGGGATTCTGACATCGGAAAATCTGCAGAACAAAGTAGCGCAATGTTTACTTCAGTGCCAGATATACAAGTTCAAATTGTATTCTCAATCTTTAAGATCTAAAAGAGACGAGACTTGAGTCGCAAAAAATATGAAACAAATTATTAAAATCATCACATCCATAAAAATACATGGAAGGGATAAAATAAAAGAACTGAATGTCCTATGTGTACGTTAACGTTGGCTTAGGCGCTACTCTCTACGCAATAAACCTGCTGTTTATAAATTAGAATAATGTTGGCAAGAACAACAACATCATCATCATCATTACCCCAGTGCCTTAAGGGCTACACACCTGCAAATTGCCAAATTTTGCGTCAAATGACCATTACTTCAAAGAAGTGCAGCCAATGTAGTGGACCATTTTGCAAGACAATATAATTGCTAGGCGAGCATAAGCTAACCATCACTCACCATAGGTGTAAAACCAAACAGTGTCGATTTAATAACAAGTCACACACACCTGTTCTAGGAATATCAAAAGAAAGAAATTCTGCAACGGAACTACCAGAACAGGCGTCAAAAATACAAACTGAAGCCCTAAATAAAATGTGATTGAAATGATGAACTTTCTGGTTCTATTTAATTCCCTTCTTCTTGTCGATTCCAATCATTAAACAGAAATTATGGAATTCCCAATAGTACATAGGAATATTGCAAATAAAGCCACTGCAACTACACCCACCATTTTTACCTACAAACAAATCTCCTCGCTTATACACGGCTATTAAGGTAAGGAATGAGGAATGAGTTAACAATAATTAAAAAAAATCAAAAGCAACTTGAAATGAGAAGGAAATGTAATGGTCTCCACCCCACATGGGTTGATTTATTTACTAAAAAAACCAAAGTGTAAACTATTGACCGGGACAGAGGGAGTCTTAAAAAGAACAAAAGGAGCTAATTTTATCACTCATTTTAAGCAACCTGGTTCTAAGAATTCTTCATCTGTGCTTAAATTGACTATCCATCTCCACAAATCGAACAAACGGCATACATCAATCCAATCATAATCTCCTCGCTCCTACTCTCACCAGTGACTCGATAAAATAAGACGCTAAAACTGTTGCATCCACCATGACCACAATCTACAATCTATGTCAATTGTATATCCACTTGTACCAGCACAACATATAAAGAGTAAAAGTTTTGTTTTTAAAGAACAAAGACTATAGGATTCAACCGCTATGAAGCTGATATTTCAGTGTGGGAGATGTCTTTTTTTTATATCTTACATACCAACAAGGAGATAAATCGAAGGGAAAAAATTTCGTGTTTCAGAGACAGAATAAAAAATGTCCCGCAATAGAGAACCATCTCTATCAGGATTAGATGGCACCGTTCTCTCTACTATCTATAGGATCAGTAATAAGTAATATCACACACTCCTATTCCGATAACACAAAAAGAACTAAACTCCGTCATCAAACTACCTAAAAAAGGGTGTCAGAAGTAAAAATCGTAGCCTTAAAAAGAAATGATTGAAAGGACAGAAATGTTTTGTTTCTTTAGAATTCCCTTATTTTTGTTGATTTAATTCACTGAAATATCATTCGAGATTATAAAATTCCAAATAGTATATAGGAATATTGCAAATAAAGTCATTTCAACTACACCACGATCTTTTACGAAGCTACTTTATCGTGGATTTGAAGGAGCCTGGTTTTGAGAGTTGATCACCCATCTCCACAAAGCGAACAAAAGACAAACGTCAATCCAATCATAATTTCCTCGTTCATACTCTCCCTAGTATCTCGATAAACATAGACGTCAAAACTCAAAATTCTTGCATCCACCACAAGCTACAAAGCTATCAACTGCATTGCCAATCCTACCAACCGTTACGAGTTACCACTCAGCTAAAGCTCTAAATTCACTTCCACTTACAATTACACGCCTTTATCTCAAACTACAGCTATACTGTATCAAATGTCGCTTCGAAACAGTGATTAAACCCAATGTAACTACAAACACTCCCAAATTTACGAAACAAATCTATCAAATTATCAATACTATCATATCTCCTCCATGATCGCGAAAAAATCTCAAGTTGCAATGACAGTTAATCAAAATTTCAGACAGCATTTCGAAACACAAACCTGAATTCTGGATTCAAATCAATTCATCATAAAACGTAAACAATTCACATATAGTATCAATCAAAAAAACAACATACCATCGAAATCTTCATCATCCTCAACAGGAAAATCGAGCCAAGTTTCAGGATGATGCGCAATATTTCCTGCAAATGTCAAAACTTCGTCCGTCAATCCAGCAGCTTCACCAATCCAATCATGACCGCCATTTTCATCGACATCCTCAACCACAGTCCGCAGCTCGCAATTCCTCGAAACCTCGTCATTTTCATCAACATCGAATTTCCTGAATTTCACATGATCGCGGCGGTACGGCGAAGACGGCGAGTGATCGTCTTCGTCAAATTTATGGTTACCGGAATTCGATTCCGGTTGAGTCAACCCGGAGCCAACTCGGCGGTAACTCGTCGGAGGTAGAGGTGGAGGAGGAGGTGGAGCGAGGAAGTTTGCGACGCCCCATAGTTGACGAGTTAGGGATTCTTTGAAAACGGTGAGATCTTCCTTTACGCCGTCGGATTCTCTCTCCTCCGCCACGTTCTCCGGCGGAATTCGCGGCGGAAGTTGCGATGGAGATTCGTCGTCGTCGTCGATGCGGAGAGAGTTGGCGATTGAGCGAGCAAGCCATGACATTTGATTTTGATTTTGATATTTGGGGTAGAATTTTAAGAATTAATTTGAGAAAAGGAAAAGGGAAAAGGAAAGGTGAAAAAGGGGGAATTTAGATTCCAAAGAATTGGAAGTTATGTTGTTGAGGTTGTTTATTGTTTGTTGTTTGTAACGAGGGATTTTTTGAATGTGTAAAATTGGGTGTGGATTAGTTTGGGAGAGGGTGAAGGAGTGACATACAACATTATGATTAGGATCGGCCGATCGGGCCATTGATGTTTGTTTTATGTTCGGGGAAGTGGTGATTAGACCTTTTTACGTTTATCAATTGTGAAATCCAGCCCCTTAACTTTTAATTGGAGTAATTGACCCCCTTACCTTTTACAAAATGTGAAATCAACCCTTTTCAATTTTTCCGGCCAATATCTCACCGGATTTTAATTGTCTCGTATTAGTAATTTAGTATTGCTTGAGTACGTATAATAATACACAATATGTATACTTTATCGTTAAATTTGGGTTTCAGATTTCTCGTATCAGTATTCGTTGTATGGTTTCAATGATTGTCTCGCCATTATAAAAGGAACCCGTCAAACAAGATTAATTAGATTGACCAATCAAGTGTTTTACATTAGATAAAATGATTTGTAGCTGCTTCTTTGAGTCCCATATAAGCTTCGTTTTCCTCATTTTTGAGGTGCCTCAGATCATTTTTGCTGCTGCTGCACTCTTGTATATGTGCTTCATGAATTTAATTGATTAATTAGATATTACTATATTAGTGTCAGATTGATTGTCAATTGATTGAATCACGTCTCAAATAAAATACAAGTAACAATAGCCGTAGGGCTAGTAATAGATAAATTAAATCCCTTTTTTTTTGCATCTTAACGCACATTGATACCCAGATTTAACGGTAAAGTACACGTATTGCATATTATTATACGTACTCGCGCAATACTGATACAAGAAAATGAAAATCCGGTGAGATATTTGCCGGAAAAATTGGAAGGGGGTTGATTTCACATTTTGTAAAAGGTAAGGGGGTCAATTACTCCAATTAAAAGTTAAGGGGTTGGATTTCACAATTGATCAAAGTAGAGGGGTCTAATCACCACTTCCTCTCCACTTCTCAAGGAACTGTACTCACTACTTCACTACTACTATTTCTACTTCTTCAACAATGGCATGCACCAAAAAACGGAAACGCACAATTCACCTCCTTTCACCAGGACCCGAACCCGAACCCGAAACCGAACCCGAAACCGAAACACTGCCCAATACTCCAACGACCCAGATCATGCAAAGAGTATGGAGTAAGTTTGATGTAATTGTGATTATCAAAGGTATGGTTAATTATATTACTGAAATGGGTGTTGATCCTCTGAATAATTTAGATAATTTTGTTGATTTTATTAACAAAAATTCATCATCTTCATTTTATAATGGTTATGATTGTAGTAATATCACTTGGAATTTGGGGGAAAATGGTGTTGATATTGAAAAGAACTGTACTTTGCATTTAGAATCGCGTAATTTTGATGATTTAGGGAAGAAGAATGAGAAGGGTTTTGTTGTTGGTGATAAAGATTTGAATTTTGGGGAAAATGGTTGTAGGAAAAGTTTGAAGAAGAAGAAGGGTAGTGTTGTTGATGATGTTAGGTGATAGAGAGAGTAGTTTCAGGAATTAATCGAGAAACCCTAAAATACAAATAGGAAACCCTAAATTGAGAAGGGAATCGAATTAGGTATTTTATTGAGAATTGTTGTGGAAAGATTACAGAGAGAATTCTAGAGAAAGATTGTAGAGAGAGAAGGAAAATTACACAAATGATCAAAGCTACTGATTATAACAGAGTCTAGCTATTTATAAGAGTAGTTAGTTATTTTCCCGCCAAAACTCTAACTGCTGTAACAGAATATGTGTAACAGAATATTATGAGCTGTCATGGTTGTTATTCTTGTTATTAGCTGCTCATTAGTTGGCACATAACAATCCACCCTCCTTAACTAACAGCTTGTCCTCAAGCTGCGTCCAAATTGAAATCAGGGAACCTCCTCAGCATATCATCATAAAGCTCCGAAGTAGCATCGTTAAGAGATGAATTTGACCAATGAATAAGGACATATACCACTCCACTAATACCCTTTTTGACCAGTTTCCTGTCCAGAACAGCCACAGGCTCTGCCCTAATTTGTTGCTGCTCATCCAATTCTGGAAGGTAGCTGATTGAAGGAGCTGGACCCTCATGCCTTCTGAGTAGTGAAATGTGAAAAACTGGATGTACCTTAGACTGAGCAGGTAACCCCAATTTATAGGCCACCTGTCCAACCTTAGCCACCACCGGAAAAGGCCCATAGTACCTAGGAGAAAGTTTAGCACATGTTCTTTGCACCACAGATTGCTGCCTGTAGGGTTGAAGCTTGACATAAGCTAAATCCCCCACCACTAATTCTCTTTCAACCCGTCCCCTGTCAGCTTGTTTTTTCATCCTATCTTGAGTTCGTTTCAAATGAAATTTAAGCATTCTAAGGCACTCCTCTCTAGCAGCCAGGCTTCTATCAATGGCTTCCACCTTGCTGTCCCCCAACACATAAGGAATATGGATAGCTGGAGACTGACCATAAACTATTTCATAGGGAGTCTTCTTTGCAGCTGAGTGAAAGGAGGTATTGTACCACCATTCTGCTAGAGGAATCCACTTGGCCCATTCCTTAGGTTTCTCACCAGTCATGCACCTAAGGTAGCTCTCCAAACATCTGTTAACCACCTCAGTTTGGCCATCAGTCTGAGGGTGATATGCAGATGACATCAATAAATCAACCTGTTGTAACCTAAACAATTCCTGCCAGAAGTTGCTTAGAAACACTTTATCCCTGTCACTCACAATTGATTTAGGCATTCCATGGAGTCTGAAAATCTGATCCAGAAACACTTGGGCTACTGAAGTAGCAGTAAATGGGTGGCTCAATAGTATAAAATGGGCATACTTACTGAGTCTGTCTACTACCACTAAGATAGTGTCTTTGCCGTGAGACTTGGGGAGACCTTCTATGAAATCCATTGAAATATCTAGCCAAATAGCTGCAGGTATTGGCAAAGGTTGTAATAACCCTGCTGGATGTTGTAGGATAGGTTTACACCTCTGACATGTCCCACATTGCCTCACATAATTTCTGACCTCCCTTTGCATATGCTTCCAATAGAAGAGACTTTTAATCCTTTGAATTGTGGCTTGCACACCAGAATGCCCACCCACAGGTGAGTCATGTAGAAGGGCAATTAATTTTTTCTTTAGTGCATCATCAGATCCCACAACCAAGCTTTCCTTCCTTCGTAATTCCTCATTCACCCATTTATATTTTCCCTGAGGAATACCATCCTTCAATTGTTGAATCATTGTTTGTAGTTCAGTGTCCTGTTCCCAACTTTTATGAATCATATCCACCAAGTCAGTGTGAATATGAGACACCAGCATTGTCATTAATTGTTGCCCAGTCACTCTTGATAGAGCATCAGCAGCATCATTTTCTATTCCTTTCCTGTATTTTATCTCATAGTCAAGTCCTAGCAACTTAGGAAGACATTTACTCTGGAAAGTTGTTGTAACACCCGCGTAGACCAAGGGGGCCTTTACCAAGGACTGCCCTTAGCCTACGGGAGTATTACCATCCCGACATAACCGGGGTAGTGAAATATCGAAAGAA
>JAYMSF010002393.1:0-10337 GCA_036897335.1 Silene vulgaris
ACAGGAATTGTGAGCAGATCACTATGATTAGTTCTTTCTTTTACATATTGAGGAATTTTAATACCTATCCATAAAAATAGGGTGGTGTTCATTTATGGACGGGTTCTCTTTCATAGACGGAAATGACCATTTTATCATTGTCATTGATACACCCTCCTTTTCCATTTTGTTTCATAATATATCCAACTCCCACCCCCCGCCCCCCCCCCCCCCCCCCCCCGCCACGACACCACTGCCACAACCACCGCCACCACCACCACCATCGCCACCTCCACCTCCACCTCCACCACCACTGCCGCCGCCGCCACCGCCACCACCACCATGACACCACAACCACCACCGCCGCCGCCACCACCACGACACCACTGCCCCCACCACAACCATCGCCACCGCCACCACCATTGTCACCACCGTCATCGCCACACCACCATGACGCCACCACAGCCACACCACACAAACCACCACCCGCACACAAAAATTTTAGTTGGTATGATGAGTTATAAATTGACATAATTTTTTACATGTAAATATTTACAAGATTCAATATTTTACATTCCTTATAAATTTATCTCCCTACAAATATATATCCAGTCTTGTTATGATTCAGAATTTCTTTTTTTTTTTCTTTAAAGAAGTTAATAATAAAAATTTATTGATATTTTATAATAAGAAGTCCGGCTAAGAAATATGTCCACCGGCTCAATTTAAAATCTGTAAATCCCCTATCTACTAGAAGAATTGGTATACTCACAAATTTTCCCTCCAAAAAACATCTTTTAAATAAGGAAGTTATTTATAATTTAATTGTATTACTAAATAAGAAAATTTCAGCACCTTTACTCAATTATCTTGGATTAATTTTCTTAATTAATTGTTTTTCTCAAAACAAAATACAACAACGAGAATAATGAATAATTAATGAGACACCACTATTATTTTACAATTCAATTTTACTCAGTTTTCTTGAATAATTTTACAGTTTATTTTTTTTCTCATATCAAAATATAATGACTTGAAATATGAAAAATTAATGAGAGGTTAATTTAGCATGTAATACAAAAATAAAAGCCTATAAATACCGCGCATTAATTGCGCGAGATCTAAACTAGTGAGTATAACTCAACTAAAATCGTTAATATGATCATCAAAAATTGGCCCATCATGAATTAATGGGCCAAACCAAACAAAACCAGACCCAAACTCGGCTAGACGGCTAGCCTTAACAAATTATCATAATTATCCGACCCGATAATGAATGACAGGCGCCGACAATGACTCAACCCAAACGAGCCTGATAATGCCCTGCGCCGACAAAAGGGACTCAACCAGGCCAAAACCCAACTCAACCGACAAATCGACAATGATGTGAACCCAAGCCAAGAATTTGACCTATCTAACTCGACCTGTAAGCTACCCGAACATGCTTAAGACTAGAGCTCGACATAAACCGTCTTGACCCAAACCCCGACCGGAACAAACCGATTGCGACCTCTCGGTAACATTTGATTAGGGCTTGAGACTATATTCATATCATGACGATGTAGCCCAAAAGGCCAATACATAACATTTCGACTAGTCTCATTATAAAACCAATAGCAATAAATACTCACTTAAAACCCTAGTTTCTTTCTTCACCACTCTCATTTCTCTCCAGCCGCTGCACAACACCTTCCATCTGCTACAACCATGGTATTCTTCTTCTCCTTCCATGAAACCTTACATCCCTCGTCTTTCACCTTCATTTCTCTCTAATTTTCATCCTAATTTGTTTTGTTTTGCTTGATTTCCAGGGTATTGACTTGAAGGCAGGCGGCAAAAGTAAGAAAACCAAGCGCACTGCCCCTAAATCTAATGATATCTACCTTAAGCTCCTCGTTAAGGTATTCTTATTCTTCATTTCACATACCCTTTTTCATTTTATGCATAAAAGTTTGATCTTTTTCTTCTGTTGTGCCAAAATAATTGTTGGTTTATATGGGATTTCATGTTTAGATATAATTTTGGTGAAATAATGACGGATTTTTGATGTTTTTCTGTGTAGTTATACCGTTTTCTGGTGAGGAGAACTGGTAGCAGCTTCAATGCTGTTGTTTTGAAGAGGCTTTTTATGAGCAAAATCAACAAGGCACCTCTTTCTCTATCTAGGCTTGTTAGATACATGGATGGCAAGGTATACTAATCTTTTCTGTATTTGTTTTTGGGGGTATGTAATGTGATTTAGATTTCGGGTTTTTCGTAAACAAATGATTGAGACACCCAAAGTGGAACAGTGAATGAATGACCGGAACGAAGGGAGTATAGGTTTAGCTGAGCTAAAATGCGTAGCTGAGTTTGATTGGATTGATTTAATGGTTTATTTATAAGGCTTTCGAATGTTTACTTTCTTAGCTATTGAGTTTGGTTAAAATTGTCTGAGATATTCGTTAAATTGGATTATAGTTGATGTCTGGTGTTATGATGGCTTTTGTATAGGATGGAAAGATAGCAGTTATTGTTGCCGCGGTTACTGATGATGTTAGGGTTTATGAAGTTCCTGCCCTCAAGGTTTGTGCTCTAAGGTTCACTGAGACTGCTCGTGCTCGCATTGAGAAGGCTGGTGGTGAATGTCTCACTTTTGATCAGTTGGCTCTTAGAGCTCCTCTTGGCCAAAACACGGTATTTACTCTCATCTAACCTCCCATTATGATGTGCTGTTGTTTCTTTTATGCTTACATATTGGTGGTGGTAATTTGGAGTACTTTTCCGTTTTGGTCATTACTTGTAGTGGTATAGGTTGTCTTGACTTAAATAGCAGTTGAGAGAACCAACTAAAGTAGGGCGGATTTTAAATGGTATTGAAGTTGTTTCAAACTGCTTAATTTTTGTTTTCCGTATTGAGCTCGGTTTCTTAACCTGTAAGAGTATTTACATAGCTGGTAGGAAGTAAATAAGTATCTCCAGGACTTTAAATTATATGTGAACATATGTTAAGAATTGTTTAATCATACAATAAGTAGAGCATATGAGTTCTAGGTCCTCTTCAAGTGTTCCCTATTGTTCCGATATGTGGTCACTGTTTCCGGAGAGCAAAAACTGGTGTTCTTTGCCTACAATAGTACAATAGATTGCTCTCATGTGCTCATCATATGCTTTGCAAGGAAAATTTTTTTAGAGTAGCTGTTCATCTGCTCTTTCCCAAGGGCAATGTATGTAAGGTCTCCATTAGAAGTGGCTCATTGCAAGTGAAAGGGGTAAAATAATTGTAGTAGTGTAATGAGTTTTTGCTACCCTAGAATGGAGATTAAGGAATGTAAATGGTGAGTAAAACAATTACACTCCATTTTTCGCTATTGTAGATGCCGTCGGGCTTCAATTTCATGCTTTAAAAATAGTCAAGATGTACTAGTGTACTAGTTAAGTTATATTCAATGGGGTATGCAATTGGCATGCATTTGAAATTGTCTGCACTGTTGCGGTAATGCATTGGCTTTGTTCATTTTCTAGTTGTTCTGGCTTCATTGCACTGCTGTTTGTCATGAAGGGTATTTTATGGGGATGAAGAGCTAAGTAGCCTTGCTGGCTCTTCTCTCCCACCCTTTGAATGGTATTTTGGTGGTGTTCGGGTGGTGGCTATGGGTGGGATAGGAACATCGAATGGTAGAAATAGGGGAAAAAGGAGACTTGTTGGAGGGCTGGCTAACTTGCTGGAGGTAGGCGGCTTTTAGGGTTTCTGCGAGGGTGGCATATCTGGTGGTTGGTGTTGGATGGCGGTGGGTATTGGTTCTTGCTTGCACCTATTCATGGTGGTTATTTATGTTGGGTTATTTTTACCCTTTACTATACCCTTTTCCTTTCCCACATTCATGGTGGTTATTTATGTTGGGTTATTTTTACCCTTTATTTTTACCCTTTACTATACCCTCTACTATACCCTTTTCCTTTCCCACATTCATGGTGGTTATTTATGTTGGGTTATTTTTACCCTTTACTATACCCTTTTCCTTTCCCACATTCAAACCGAACGCCCCGTAAGTTTAATTCTATGGCGTCTGCAATTTGCATGCATTTGAAATTGTCAGGACTGCTGCTTTGATGAATTGTTTTTGTTTATTTTCATGGCTTCATTGCTCTGCTGTTTGTCGTGAATGGTATGGAGTTAATTTTTTGGGAAAAAGAGGCAAGTATCCTGACAGTTGTATCTTGATTGCATCACTGTCTGTCATGAGTGGGATTTTTTTGGCTGTGAAAGAACCAAGTAGTAGAAGAGATTTTGACTGGAATGAGTTTTAAACCCACTTAAATACCACATCGTCAATGATTTTGCTAGCCAAGGGGACCAACTTATGTTCATGAATGGAATTATGCCTATGCTGCCTCAAAATGAGTTTGCTTGAACATTGTCAACTTAATTAAGCTGTGATGTGGTGGTAACGTCCTGAATATAAATCCATGGAAATATGAAATGCACTGCCTTTGTTATTGACTTCCGAGTCTGGTGACTTCTGTTTCTCTGTGATGTTATTTGACTCTTTTTACTAAAGAGAGGAGATCCAAAGTTTTTTACTTTTTTTTTCCCTTTCTAGTCATAATCAAGATTATTTCGATCATCACTTGCCCTATATTTGACGAAACTGATACACTTTGGTAATATTGTTTGCAGGTTCTTCTCAGAGGTCCTAAGAACGCCAGGGAGGCAGTCAAGCACTTTGGGCCAGCTCCTGGAGTACCCCACAGCCACACCAAGCCTTACGTTAGGGCTAAAGGCAGGAAGTTCGAGAAAGCCAGAGGTAGACGTAACAGCCGTGGTTACAAGAATTAAGTTGGTTCTTGATCTGATGAGAGCAAACCCCTTGTTTTTAGTTGTGTCAAGACACATGTTGACTAATGTGTTTCTATTTTGGTTTATGTTTCCAGTTTGTTGCATTGTTTTATTAGTGAACCAGAATGTTAGCGGTACGAGATTTGGCTCTATATATTTTCCTATTACTTGTTTAAGCGAGCTTGATTATGATTTTGCGTATGTTTTCTGTTTGAAATTGGGCAAAGTTGCACATTAATCGTCCGCTTGTGGATGTAAAGTAAGCCCCTTTTATTAATTAGGTGCAAATTAGATCCAAACATTTTGGTTAATGTGCAATGCCATTTTCCTCGAACTAATTTCATTTTCTTTTCAAAACTAACCTAGGGTTTAATTGCATCTAATATTGCATGTTTAGGGCTATTTGGTACTTTGTTGGGTTCTTGCCTTCCTTAAAACGGTCATTCGTTTTATCACTAAAATGGATTCAAATACTACCACATGCTAGAATGGAAATTCTTTTTGTTAGTCCCTAGACAATTTGGGTTATCAAAAGGTATTTATTTGATCCTTTACCAACGTAAAAACAGACAGATCGGAAATGCAGATGTCCATTTTGTTTCGTAGTGTAATATATTTCTCCTTTCCATCTCATCTTTCAATTATTTTTCGAGGACATGTTCATGAGCATTGAATAAGATTTGGATCATTGATAAGAAATAGACCTCTCTAAAAAACGACACTAGATTGAAGATCCAAGTATAGTCAAGAACGCTTAAATTTTCTTACATTTATTTTACGTGGGATACATAAACCGCATCATGTGTGCAGCGAGTACAGTTGCTCACAGTCATACTTGTCTACTTTTACAACAAGAACGGACGATTTTTGGTGCCTAGAAAATAAATCTTAAAACAGTCTAGTAGTACATTATTTATCCGACAACATGTAGCATATCACGGACATGGATCTTCCCAGTGGAATCTTGAATCAGCAAGAGTGTCAGAATTTAGCAAAGAAATTTTGAATATGGTTGCTAATTTCTTCAGGCCTTTCTTGGTTGATGAAGTGAGCCGCTCCTTCAATCACCACAACATCCTCCAACAGCGGAACATCTTTCTTAAAGCCACCCTTGTGCAAGTAATCTCTGATGTTCGGAAAATTGTATGTCAAGTCCAGATCCCCTAATATGAACTTTGTGGGTACTTTTATTTGCACCCCTGTCCATGGTGCCGTGAGTTCCCAATTCCTGCAAGCAAGAAAGCACAGGAATTCAGGATGCAATATTACTCCCAAATGCAACGTTACATGGTAAGCAAACTCGTCTAAGAGCTCATAGCACTGAAAAAAACAGAATACTCTTCGATTAGCAGAAACATTACAGATATATATATTACTCCGTAGTTAACAGTGTACTCCTTCGAGTATTTTCAAGTTGGGAATTTTTTATATTGCACTAAGTCACCAAGCGAAAACTCCTTCAAATCTGCACTCATGGCTATGTGAGTATGTTGCCCATTTTAATGGCCTGTTTCCGTATTAAATAAACACCATGTGTTCACATCTCTTCTTAAAACTTGTCTCATGTGCAAATGCTACATTTCTAAAGGGATTAATTAAGTTCGTAATCTACTGTTAATAGGATTGTGAACTGATATATATTCGAAGAAAATCAATAATAACTAAGAAGACTAGAATAGACATACAGATTCATGCAACGATAGTAGTTCAAGCTTCCAGTAAACCCCGTCTGCTTGAATTTTTCAGCAAAATAGTTGACGTCATCCTCTGTAAGCCATGGAGGCAAAGGGATGGTCTTATCTGCTAAACCTGCCAATCTTCCTTTTGGTATGACAGGCGGCCCTGGATCACGTGATACCAGGAATTGCTTCATTAGCTTTACAGTGTCAACACTTGCAAATTCTTCCTCCATGTTTCCAGGTTCCTATAAGAGAATAGCAAATTAGCAATTAAGTCGGACATTGATACACCAGTGTCGCGTAACTTCAGGTCATGCAGTCATGCAACATTTAAAGGCACATTCAGAACAGTACAACTACTTATATAGTTATATGAGATGAGAGTATGACACTATGAGAGGGTCTTACGTCTGCGATCAACCCAATAACTCTAGTTAAAAAAGTATAAAAGAATTTAGGTTGGTTTTACATGTTAAGACTCACCCAATACTACTACTTATATGAGAAGGCTCCCTTGGGATAGAGGTAACAATTACTGGAGTAATGGAGCGTAAAACAAGACGAAATAGGAGGAGATTGGTGGTTAGTGGTGGTTGTGGAGGGAGGAGAGCGAGGTGAGGGAGAATAATTACCTCCATATGGAAGGTAGGTGGCTAAGTATTTCCCCCCTTAACGGAGAAACTACTACACACACACACATTTCTTCATTTCTATCTCCTACCAGCATCACTTTACACAACTTTTTAGTTATTTAAGCTCTATTACCCTAGTAACACAGGATTTTAAGCGTGAGATCAACCCACTAACCCTATAGTTATGACTACTTATGCGAATACTCCATATATAAGAATTTGGGTGGTTACATGTTAAACCAATTTTTACAAGATTCACACAATACACCTAATAAAATATACTTTTCATTGTAAAGCTGATCCAAGTGACAGGCATAAAATTTACAATGTCCTAGCAAAATACGATTATGAAATGCTGAATTACCAAGTTAGGGAAATGACTCATATGAGTAATGCTTGGTTGCATGCACAAAAGTATAGAATCATTTCACAAAAGCATACGGTTTCCATCAAATTCTTTGTGTGAGTATCCAAAGAAAAGTGGGACAGTAAGAAAATATTTTACACAAACTTCACAGTCCATAATTTCACTCAGCAACGGTTTTCCAGGTAATGAAAAAAGCGACCAAGCTGCATGTAACCTAACTTTGAAGATCCTAAGAAAGTACTGTAATAAGTTCTAGCTTGTTTGGGCCCGAGCTGTTTCATTACAACACCAAGCTTTCAAATCATTCACTAAAGACACGTGTACCTCCACCTTAAATTATGGGTAGTTCTTGAAAAATACTATTATAGAAGGATATTTGAGTCAAATAACAAAGGGGTTTTCCATGTAAATCTGTTTTTAAAAAACTATTTTCTCCCTGGACTTACTTCGGCTACTTACTATTTCAGTTTTCTGTATTATTTTTTATTCGCCAGGGTAAGACTCGAACACTCTCAGAGTAGACAAGATTGAAAATACTACACAAAGACGAAGGAAATACATACTTCCCCTACTTAATTCAATTATCCCCATTTGACCATTTTATTCTCAAAAACAAAAAAATTAATTGGGGATAATATGTTTATTCATTGGTATCCACGTTATCGCTTCCAGGGGAAAAAAATCATATATGAGCATCAGATGTATGACTTCAGACAGCGATAAAGGTAGCATTGCAGTCTTAGTCATGATCAAATAAATGATAAGAAATTGGCACACAACAATTGACTAAACTACTCCAACAGGAATTAATAAATGCATCAGTACACAAGATGCCGCTAAATTTACGATTCTATAAGAACACAGCCGAAATAGTTGCTGAGAGTCTTTTGAATCTTATTTTGTCAGCTTTATCAGTTTATCATGGCTTCATGACCAAGCATTATCCAAGAAATTATGTATCCGAAAATGAAATTAATGTTACTTAACTAACCAAAAATTATATACGCTCATTGCCTCATTTTACCAACGCAAACCAAAATCGAATGAATCTAAACACCAATCACAATCTATTTGGCGAGCCTGAGGTACAGTAACGCGACAGAATGGGGAAGATAAACAAACGAAGGAGAACATGCTAGTGAAACAAGAGGGTGTGGACGTGTGGTAGCCCGCTAGATTAAGAAATACACATGAGCAATCCTACCAAATTTTCCAACGCGAGACAATTAGCTCATACACATACAAGAACTTATGAATATGATTTTAGTACTCATCCTTTTAGCTTACCCATTTCCAGTGTGTGTCTATTTTAGATCGTAACCAATGATGAGCGAGGGAGCTAGCCCAGGCTGCTGCCCCCTCAATAACAAAAACCAAAATTTTCCGCTTTTTCTAAGTTATTTTACAGTATAGAAGTAGTACATTACTTAATCGCACCCTAAAATTTGCAATCTTTCTGCCCCTAACTCAAATTGTGGTTCCGTCAAGATTCATAATGTTATTGGTACGTCATTCGTACTATCTTTGCAAACTACTTTTTTATATTTCCTTCGAAGTTTGGCCTCCAAAAAGTAGATGTTACCTTTGGATCGGATATTCAAATCTCACGAAGTACAATGTTGACTCTACAACTCAAACCCGTACCTATCCAAAATATCTAAAACCTATTGAGAGTGGGTGACTGAAATGAAGCTAAACTAAATCAAACCAAATCGATCCAAATCCGACTTGAAATGGAGTTTGCGAGCTAATCAAGAATAATGTTTCAATCAAAATAGTCAATTATCCTAAAACTCACTTGAGAAATTAATGGGGAGACAGAATTGAGACAAAATGTGTAATTAGTTAAACAAGAGAATTAATTTCCAATTAGCAAATTAAGCAAAACAACAATAACAACCCAGAAATGAACCAAACAAACAAAGAAACAAACAAAATAAAAAGGCATAAAAAATACCTGAAATCTACAAATATAGAAATCATCACCAAAAGCAAGTTTAAAGCCATCAATAGGTTTAATTCTTGGATTCCTTGGCATAAAAGGAACACTTAAATTAAGCAAAGCCTTAACCCTATCACCTCTAATCATCACAAAATTCCAAGCAATAATTGCACCCCAATCATGACCTACAAGGAACACTTGCTCAACACCAAGCTGATCAAGCAGTGCTATCAGATCACCAATTACATGAAAAGCCGAATACGCCGTAGCGGAATCGGGAGCGTCCGTATCCCCGAACCCACGTAGGTCCGGGGCTACGGCACGGTATCCTGCCGCGGATAAGGCAAGTAGCTGGTGTCGCCATGAGTACCATAGCTCGGGGAATCCATGGAGGAACAAGATTGTTCCTTTTGTGGGTTCTCCTATGGTTGCTATGTGCATGTTTATGCCATTGACTTGGATTTTTTTGTGCTCGATTTTCTCCATTTTTTGTGTTGTTGATTTGTTTTGGGGGAAAGACTAAAAGAGTGGTTTTTATGGAGGTCTACGGAGTATTTGTTAGTTGGAGTCGGGATCTCTTGCGACGGTACTATCCATTTTAAACTTGAGACGAGTTAAATATATAACGTTTATTAAGAAAATCACTCATATATTCCCACATGTGAGAGAAGAGAAGAGGAGATATCACTTTATAAGGCAAGGGGATACTCCCTCTATTGCCAACTAGATTTCATGCCCGTGCGTTGCACGGGTTATAAAAATTGACTCACCTCTGATTGCTATGGATTTTTTGCGAAGATTCAACTCATTCGATGTTTTGATACTCCAAAAAAAATCAATTGATGTTTTGATAATCCCCCGCCTCAATCATTTGATACTGTTTAAAAAAAATTCAATTGATGTTTTGATAGTCCCCGTC
>JAYMSF010002394.1:0-10332 GCA_036897335.1 Silene vulgaris
TATTCACCCATCTCTCCTATCACCAAACCCCACACAACTCTTTTACTCCTATTTTATTACTTTATTTAATGTTTTGGCCCCACAATTCCTTATTTAACTCCTAATAATTTATCTCTCCCTCCTACAAACAAACCCCACATTTGTCCTTTATTGTTTAACTACTAACTTTCTTAAATATTGTGCCCAACCTCTTTGTAGTGAATATAGTGAATTGGAGGGAGTATGATTTAAGCTTGTAGGGTTACATGACAGTTTGATAAAAAATTGTACGTAACACCACACTCCACATTTCAAATAAAACACGTCCTTTGCTTATTTAAGTACCACATAATTCCGAAGAACTGTTCCTTGCAGAATAATTTTCATGTGTTCGAAACTTGGAAGGACCCTTTCATGTCTTCGCCACATAATACATTGGATATTAAGTCGTATCGTCACCATCACCGTCACCATCCGGAACTTCGCAATAAAAGTTCCACCGTAGTTTGATGTTTCAGGATATAAACCAGAACTATACCAAGACTTATAGCCTCGAACTTCTTGCACAAATTTGAAAAATCAATCAGAGACATAATTCCTAGGCCAAATTCGTCTTCCGACCAAAAGTGAAAACTAGGTAGAGAAAGCACGAAATCACAACTCGCACGCAATGGTAGATACCGTCTGGCCTGACCTGGCCGTCAATTTCATATATGAATGCTACGGAGTACTTGGTATTAGATTAGAACACGTTTATTTATCTACATTGCTACCTTAGAACAAGTTTATAAGTAGAAAACGGAAGAGCATCACTATCAAAATAGACACAATAATATGTGTTCTGAGCCCTATAGGCCATGCATAGTTACTTGCACAGTACTATTCTACACGTGATTGATTCATTGCATGAATTTATCAATCGGCAAAAACATATTTCTCCAACTCAAACCGAGTTCAGATTTTGTGTTCATTTCCGTGTTTTATCTCGTGTCTTACTAATTCTCCATTTGATACGTAAGCATTAACACTTAAAAGTACGTAGTTGTGTAAATATAATAAGAGGATTAAGTGTCAGAAGATAAATAGTAGTGAGACATAAGATGAGATATGAAAATAGGACAGAAGATTCAAATTCACTCAAATATTAAACCATAATGGGGAAATATCAATGCAAATCTTTTGTCTCGGAACTGGAACAAATGATCTCAACTCGGGAAATATATGATAAAAGAGATACTCAAACTTATTAGTACGTTCACTTTCCATCAATTGTTTACCTTTGGCTAAAACACACCTGACAAAGAAGGACAAAGGTAAACAAATGATAGAGAGGAAGAGAGTACCATATCCATGTTTGACACGGCAAACAAGTATGAGTATGAAATTCTTACACGATACTTACCAATATGATACGGAGTAACTTCTTTTAGCTGATACAGTGATTTTAGACAATTTTTAGCTTTATATTTATGAAAACGCGGCCGGAGTATACAAGTCATGGAAAGTAAGATATTATACCTATGCATATACGACAACATTATCCAAGTGTCTCAAGAGCTCCCGCAAATTGCCAAATGACGGGATAAGTAGAGTCGCTTATAAATAGACATATTCCTTGCCTTGTCCTAAACAAAATAATAAACAAGTTAACCTTTACTAAACCAACACGGCTATAATCCCCACAATCAAATTCATGAATTCTTCTCCTATGAAAACAGAGCATTCCTGGATAACTCAGCAAATAAAAGCTAGTTTAATGACGCGAAAAAACGCAACTATATATCCTATTAACAGGAAGCATATCAGCATCAAGAGCGTTAACAACATAAATTTTCTGCCTCGAGTTGCATTACGGGACAACTCTGTCTCTAATGGAAGCTTCACTACAGTTAAGGTATATTCAACTGTTTCAATTAGTTTAAGAAGTCGTGTACCGTTGTATGTAACTATGTAATTAAAGTTTATAGTTTTTTATTTCCGAAGAATTACCAGCTTGAGGAAAAGGTGCAGAAAATCAAGCAAATTATGGCAAGAAAATTAAAGGAATGTTGTCATGTAGAAGAGTTGGTAATAATTGATGCTATCCAACGGTTAGGTCTTGAATACTACTTTCGATACGAGATTCGTGATGCACTGAGAAAATACTATGGAAGATTTATTACAATGGAAGGAGGCCGTGATCTTCATGACACCTCCCTTTGCTTTCGCTTGTTTTTTTTTTTGGTAGAAGAGAAGCAGGGTTAAAACCCTTCAAAACAAACAAACAGCAAGAAACACGAAAAACAAAACGAAAACAAAGTCCAAAACCAAAACAAAACTACGCTACGAATTAAACGGGACTAAGCGAGGCCATGCCACCCCTCTTGCATCTTGTTCCACCAGGCTGAACAAATGTCTTGGAATGCTGCCATACTCCATAATCTGCAAAACATGCTCCTGCTCAACTCCCCGATTGGCTAACCAGTCGGCACAAGCGTTGGCCTCACGGTACACATGCGTAACCTTCACTTGCCTTACCGAGTCATGGATGAACGATTTACATATTCTAATCATATGTGAGTAGGCTGTTGGATATCCATCCTCTTCCTTCATAAAGCTTTCCACCACTCTAGAGTCCGTCTGGACAATGACCCTAGGAAACTTACGCTCCATCGCCATCGCTAAGCCTCTCTTAAGTGCCATTAATTATGCCCGCGTCACTGTTGCAATTCCCAACTTTTCTGCAAATGCCACAAGAACTCGACCCGAGGAGTCACGAAAAATTCCCCCTGCACCCGAAGGTCCGGGATTGCCTTTCGATGCACCATCGATGTTTAGTGATACCCATTCAAACGGTGGAGCTAACCACCGAACCAATATCTCCTTGCGCCGGTCTGTAGTCCCAAGACTCATGAGATCCTTCGAGGTCCTTGCATTTATCACCTCTAAAATTCTCTGCTTAAGAACCATGACTGGACTAGTAGGGATAACCTCCGCTCGATCAAACACCCTACAATTTCGCCACCTCCACAACCACCAAACTACCACCGAAAAAGCAGTCGGCCAATGCTCCATCTCCACTCTAGTACCTGTCGAGAGATTTAGTACCACCCAATCCTTAATTGTGCCTGCCATGCGAAATTGCGGAGTACGTGAGAACGGGAAACCTTGCCATATCTTCCGTGCTTCAGGGCAATCACGAAGAATATGTAGAGCTGATTCCTCCACTTCGTTACACATCCTACAGCACGGGTCCTCTGTAAAACCTCGGCGAGCCCGGTTCACATTAGACATAATACGGTCATGTAGTAAAAGCCAAAGAAAGAGCCTCATTCGTTGAGGCGCCCAAGTCTGCCATGGTAACTTCCAGTAAGCTTCCACCTCAGAGTTCGGTGTACGACGGATAATTCCAATAGCTGACTTAATCGAGAAAAACCCAGACGGTGTTTCTGCCCAATAGATTTGGTCGCCACATGCTTCATCCGGTATGACTTCCATAGAAGCAATTGTTTGAAGGATATTATTAGAAAACAAATCCGCAAACAATTCCCATTTCCATCCCGCATCCATATCCCACATCTCTGCAACAGTCGCATTTGCTAGTTCCCCTGGAATCTCATAATTCATTAACGATTCTAGCGGCACATCTAATACCCATTTATGCTTAAAAAACAGAGTCTGCATCCCATTGCCAATCGCTGAACCCAGCCCTTTTTTAAGGATGTCTACAGCCTCGACAATGCCTTTCCAAGCGTTAGAGCTGACCCGTTTTGCCTCAAACATATCCACATCACATCTGCCTCTGCAATACTTTTGTCGGAGAACACGGGCCCACAAGGCATTAGGCTCCGTCAACATTCGCCATCCTAGCTTCGCCATATAAGCCACATTTGCTTGACGCATCGATCGTAGACCAAGCCCGCCATTCGTTTTCTCATTTGTCACTATATCCCATGATACCAAACTTAACCCCCGAGTCTCCTGATCACCACCCCACAAGAACCGTCTCGATTTTTTATCTAATTCATCGCACACTGACCTAGGAATCCGAGCAGTTTGCATAGCATAGGATGGTATCGAATTGAGAGTGGACTGAATTAACGTAGCTCTTCCACCCATAGAGAGCCCCTTCCATTTCCAACCCGACAAACGCTTATCAACTCTTTGGACGATATAATCAAATGTGTCTTTTGTCACCCTACCATTGAGCGTAGGGATGCCCAAATACACACCTAAGTTATCCGTTTTCTCAATCCCCAATTCAGACGAGATAGAGACTTTTACCTCGTCTTCCACATTCGGTGAAAAGTACACCATAGATTTAGCATGGTTTACTTTCAAGCCTGATGCCCCGCAAAAAATATCCAAACATTTGTTAATCACCTGAGCTTGGGCCTCCGATGCCTCAGCGAATAAAATATCCGCAAAGAAAAGATGCGTTAATATCGGGCCTCCTTGACACGTTGGAAACCCTTTCCAACCACCGATTGTATTCTCATGTACAATCAATTGACTGAGCTTCTCCATACAAATAGTGAATAAATAGGGCGATAAGGGATCACCTTGCCGAATGCCTCTTGTGGGAGCAAAAAATTCCGTCTTTTCGCCATTCCATAAGACATTGAGTGTAACTGACTGAATGAGCATCATTATCACACGCACCAATTTGCAAGATAAACCCAAATCTAGCAAAGTATGATTTATAAATGGCCACTCCAGCTTGTCATATGCCTTCTCGAGATCCAATTTCAAAACCATGTAGCCCTTTCTCCCCTTCTTTAAACGCATAGAATGGAGGGCCTCCTGAACAAGTATGATATTATCCGCTATCTGTCGTTTTGGGACAAAAATAGCCTGTACCGGATTAATAAGAACAGGTAGGATTGGCTTAAGACGGTTAAAAATCATCTTAGTAATAATCTTGTACACTACATTGCATAACCCAATCGGACGAAACTGATTTACCCAGTGAGGATGGTCCGTTTTGGGAATTAAAGATATAAAAGCCTCGCAGAGCCCTGCCGGTATTACCTCGTCCTTTAAAACACCCAACACCAAGCGCTCCACACTAGGTGAGAGGACCTCCCATTGAGTTTGATAAATCAATGCTTGAAATCCATCCGGCCCAGGAGCTTTAAATGGGGACATCTGATTCAATGCGCAAAGAGCATCTGTAATCGAAAAATCTCGCTACAGCTTAACACGCTCTTCCATGTTCAAAACTGGAAAGCAGCCCATCACGAGTTGAGATAGATCACACTCTATAGTAGGGCCTGCAAATAAATTCTTGAAAAAATTCAACACCATCGTTTTCACCCCATCTGCATCCCAAATCCACTGCCCGTTGTCATTTTACAGCGCCTCAATTCAATTATGTTGCCTTCTAATAATGGTACTTAGGTGAAATAGCCGAGTATTCCTGTCCCCATCACATATTGCTTCCATCCGCGATTTTTGGAACCACAACAATTCCTCCTCCCTCAAAACGTCATTCAATTGCGATTTCAGTTTCATTTCATACTTAAAAAGATAGTCCATCCCGCCTCGTGCAAGCCTTTTTTGGACCCCAAGCAGTCTCCTTTCCAAGCTACGTTTTTTAGCGAAAATATTCCTAAAAACCGTTTGATTCCAATCCTTCAATTTGTTCGCAAAAGTATGAATGAAAGGAATCAGAGGTTCCTCATTTTTCCAGTTCTGCTTAACGAATTCAGAAAATTTATCATGGGACAACCAAGCCGCTTGGAAACGAAATGGTCGCAAAATACCCGGAATAGGAGCAAATCCATTAGTACTTACAATGATTGGGCAATGATCCGATTGGTTCTGTACCAGGTGTCGGAGTGACCCTTCTTCAAACATGATCCTCCACGCAGAGTTACAAATTGCTCGATCGATTCTGGCCCATTTCCTAGTCGAGGTTGAGTTGCCTCTCGACCAAGTATATTCAGGCCCTTAGAAATCCAAGTCTATCCAATTATTGCTCTCAAACCATGCGTTGAAGCGATTACATCACCTTCTCATGGTATCACTATTCCCATTTCGTTCATGGAGAAATCGGGTATCATTAAAATCTCCCATAGTCAGCCAAGGTCGATTATGAGTATGAGCAAAATTCTCCAGTTCCCGCCAAAGATCCTCTCTTTTGGTCGAATCAGGACTAGCATACACCGCCGTGTAGTACCATGGAATCTCACCAGTCCGAGCAATCTCCACAGTTATGTGTTGGGCATGATGAATTATGGGCGTGACAGTAACCTCCTCTGGCCGCCAAAATAACCAAATTCCGCCACTAAAACCTTCAGCCTCCACCCGAGTCTTACCCCCAAAATTAATCCGATCACACACACGCTGCGCTGTCTCCCCACTAATATGTGGTTCAACTAAAGCCGAGACCTGAGGCTGATTAACCCGAATTAACTCCTTTAACATTGTCATAAATTCTGGACTTCCTGCACCTTGAACATTCCAAGTCATAAGGCTCAAAGCAGGTCGTCTATTCAATTGGTTTGGAAAACGATCCATAAAACTATTTGGAGAATACGAGATCGAGGACAAAAAAGCCTCAGATAATCGATTCAGAATTCGCATCACCCCTCGGAAATTGTTCTCGGAGGGAGAAATACCTCGATTTCCAACTCCATCAAATATGCTAGTGGTATGGCCGTGGCCATTTCCGGGCCTGCCATTGATGATGTTAAGCAAGGGTATTGAGACGGAGGGATGATGGAGTGGCGAGTCACAGGAATTCGAAGTGGATTGAAAGTCGAGTTCATTGTGTGATGTCGAGACAAAAGGCGGTTTCCCAGGTTTCTTATAATGATTTCTATCAACTTTGCAAGCCAAAGGCTTTTTCCTTAAAGTATCTTTTATTGGACCAGAAAGATATGGAATATTGCTTGGAGAATTCTTTGGGATAGAATTAGGAATTATTGACGCATTCTCAGGAATATCTTGGCTTAAATTATGAAAATCCTCTATTGATTGAATATTATTAGCATAGTTTTTGGAATTATTCTCGCCTAATTCTTTCCCAAAACTAGGAGAATTTCTTGCATTAGAATTCCTTAAGTCATTGTTAGAATCAATTTCCATAGAGATATTTATTTTTTCCTTATTTTTCTTATTTCCTTTCCCATTTCGCTTGTTCTGCAATACATCTGCACCTTCCATTTGTGCACCAAGATTTTCCATGATTGGCATCATCTCCGAATCTTCCAAAGTAGCAGGAATATTTTCTAAAGATTTCGGGCTTTCAATGACTTCTGTGTCCATCCCAACCACCTTGGACACTTTGTTACTATCCATACCCTGAACTGGAACGTCAACCAGACCTTCATTTGTGCTTTTCAACCCTTCAACCTGTGGCTCTTCCCCATCTTCAGACTCAAGAGACGCAAACCTAGACCCAGATCGAGTTGGATTTTTCAAAATTTGAACTTTCGTAACAGCTTGAGGATTGATTTGACCAGTAGTCTCCTTTTCTATTCGAGGCACCCTACGACGTGTAGGTTTCTTAACGTGCATCCACGAGCCATATGGGTCTTCATCAGTCACAGAACCATTATTCTGCTTACGATTTACGTCTCTGGTTTCCCCTGTATCTTTAACCTGGTTCTCTTCAGCGATAGGGTGAAACAAAGGACACTTTGCATCTGTGTGACCTAACTTACCACACTTGTAACAGATTAAGCGTAGCCCTTCATATTGAATGATCCAAACCTTACCATTAAGCCGAAATTTGGACAGTAATGGCTTAGTAAGATCTACCTCAACGCTCATACGTATAAACTGACCCCTTTCAGCTGACGTCATAGGTTTATCAATCCTAACCACCTTCCCCACTTTGCTCCCAATCTTCTTAAGGATTTCCTCATGAAAATACTCCACTGACAACCTAGGAATACGAATCCAAGTAGTCAGAAACCTGATGGGTTCATCCGTACCTATGAAATTTGGGACCCATTTCCGAATGGTTAAATAATGGTCACCAATCATCCATGGACCATCAGCAAGAACAAAATCATAATCGTTCTTATTCGTGAATCGAACCACATAATAAGAGCACCCCACATCCGTGAAAATAAGATCACCTTTCACCGACCATTTCTTCTTAAGTTGGCGAACTAGCGAGTAATGCCTAATGCTTTTATCAAACATCTTTATGATTAGAGAATTTCGCCAGTTATTCCTAATCATAATCTTTTCTTCCTTTGTTAGCATTATAGTAGGGCACAAAGGATCATTTTCATGGGTCGGGTCCTCCACATCGTCATCCGATACATCATCATATACAGCGTTTTTCAGGACTGTGAAACCCTGTTCATGATTGATAGCAAACGACGGGGCAGTTCCGTTATTGAGTGAATCCTTATAAGAAGCCCTAACCATACTCAGTTGGGGACTAACTTGTGGGATGCTATTTGGAACAATGGAAATGTCCATATCAGACGTAGTATCCTGAGTGTTGTCATCCGTTGATTGATGCATCTTAAACTTTTTTGTAGATCTGGAATTTTGTTCATCATCATTTTGAATGAGAGGATTTTCCATATCTTTCTCTCACTAACTTTCTCTCTCTAAGTGTAGAATCCTTTGTGAATATACAAGGGACGAACGTGTATAAAATAAAATGTCATAATGATTGATTATTCTTCCTAAAAGAAATTTCCATAATACGGATAGGTTATAGAAGAAAGTTTCCATATTATCAAAGATATTTATTGCCATAATGAATGTAATCATAATCAAAATTCAGTAATTAATGATTTACTACCGAAATTAAAGCCGTGATTTATGGAACTAAAAATATTAGCATTATTGTAATGAGCAGTCAATATGCAGAGATTTCATCAAATATTTTGAAATTTCTTTTAGGAAGAATAATCAATCATCATAATACGGATAGGTTATAGAAGAAAGTTTCCATAGTATCAAAAATATTTATTGCCATAACGAATGTAATCATAATAAAAAATCAGTAATTAATGATTTGTTATCGAAATTGAAGCTGTGATTTATGAAACTAAAAATATTAGCATTATTGTAATGAGCAGTCAATGGAGATTTCATCAAATATTTTGAGATCTTGAGCCTTCCTTATATTGTATATCAAGGTCCAAGGAAAGCTATCCTACAATTCCTATTTAACCATATTTAACATAATTTTCGCCATTCGAAAGCTATCCTATAATTCCTATTTAACTATATGCTGAGATTTTTTATTTTTTATACTGTAACTTGATGACGATTAAAAAGAATTCTATTCTATTCTATTCTATTGCATGTAAAAGATTAGCCGTAATCAACTTTCTGCCAATATCTAACCTATATAAAGCATTATTATTGCCAACAACCCAACATTGAACTTTGTTTTCATAACATGTACCTATGGTAGTATATACGTAATTGTTTTCAAAGCATGTACCTATGGTAGAATATCTGTAGTATAGTAATTATTTTTTGTTGTGTTACTAACCTCCTATTAAGAACTAATTGATTGTTTTATTTTATTTGCAGGGTTGGTGGTTTTGAAATCTGCAATGATGTATGAGCAAAAAATTGATTAACATAGAAGTGTACGTAAAAGAAATCACTGCATTACGATCTCATATACGGAGTACATAAGACAACTTTTTTATTTGTATATATATATATGCCTTCTTAATATTGCAATTCATATGGTGAGTTTTTAATTCTTTATTTACTTCTGTATTTTAGTCTCCTTATTAGCCATATACTTTTGTTATTTTATATTTTCTATCCATTATGCTTGATTATTATTGTTTTACAAATTTGAAAAATGAGATTGTAATCGGAGTTCAAATGATGAAGGCCAAGGTAAGAAAGGTGACTGTCGAGATTAATAAGGGACTTACAAATAGGTTTGTATGAAACTAAACTTGTGCAGGAGCAATAACTCAATCGATCGTGGTATTATCGGACTATTATCATGTTAACAAGGTTTCGTTGGTTCATTTTAATTTTGTTGCGGACTCAGAGAGCAATTGAGCAAGAATGTGTTTCACTCTTGTGGCCAGCGCCGTATGAGCGGGATATTGTTAAGTTGAAGACTCAATCTTCGATTTCAGTCAATTGTTTAGCATTTCTTTGCAGGTACAAAGAGACTCTTACAGTAACTAATAAGACTAAAAAAAAAGAAAGGAGACGGTGGATAATAATTATGTATATATGTCGTCGTACTTTTACAGAAAGTTTTTTTACAGGACATTATTGAGAACATTGAAAACCTAATGGGGTAATAATGTACGTATATAGTTGTTGTATTCGTAAATTTAAATATAAGAAAAAAAAATAACATCATGCAATACCCAAACTATATTGTACTACTCCTTATTACTTTATCTTGATCGGCCA
>JAYMSF010002395.1:0-10329 GCA_036897335.1 Silene vulgaris
TCTACACCTGGCAGACTCTTCCTTAAACTGACAACGGGTATACTCGACCGAGTAAGCCTAATTCGGTCGAGTACACCTTTAGGAGAACGGGGTATTACAGGCATTATGCCAGAAAAACAAATGGCGGTCTTCCTAGAAAAACTACGCATTTGTGAAGTTTGGATATGTCATCTCTGATTATGTAATTGTGAACTGTCTGATATGAGCATGTGAGATTTATCAAATGACAGCAAATGCAATATAGTGGTGCAAGAATAATTGCTTCATGAACATTGATAGAGTCTCTTAACTGTATATCGTTTTAGATGAATTCAACAGTCCACACATTTTCGCATATGAACTGATTAGCACCTTAGATGAGCTTGGTTGCAGGAGAAACCTGAAGAGTAGGTTATCTTTCTTGAGGCCACACAGCTCTGTACCTTGTTCTTTAAGTTCTGTAGGCTCATATTTTAGTCCTCCCAGTTTCTACTTCTAAGTGATTATTAACGGCATCAGTATTTAGTTGATTTGAGGCCTCATATCCCAGAATGACCTTCCTATTTTATGGTTACCCCAGTTGACTGTCGTCTACAAATCATATATTTGGACTAGCTTCACTTTTTCGTTAGTGAATCACTTAGTTTGTGCAAATTCACCGAGGAGTGTTATTTTTGGACGTTGAAATTATACGTACGTATAGATGGTGAAGTTTACAAGTCATGCAATTATCTTCCATCCCAACTGACTTTTTTTTAATAGGTGGTGATTGTGGATGATGGTAGTGTGGATGGGACAAAAAATGTAGCATTAAAATTTGTCAAAACGTACAAGATGGAAAATGTCCGGGTACTTCTTCTTGGAAGAAATTGTGGCAAGGGTGAAGCTATAAGAAAAGTGAGTCAACTCAGGCTAGTTATTAACTTATTCTGAAACTGTGTATGAAAGTCTGCCTTGTGCGTGGCAGTTACTGATTAAGCTCTTTGCTTTTGTGAAAGCATTGCAAAACAGGGAATGCTTCATTCACGAGGTGATTTACTTCTCATGCTGGATGCAGATGGAGCAACCAAGGTTGATGACCTAGAGAAACTTGAAACTCAGGTTGGTGCTGTTTATTCTATATCCCATTCCCTTCATTCTATCGATATTATTCCTATATGACACGAGTTCATATATAAGATTAGTGATGATTACCATTATTACCCCTTGACTTACAAGTATTTGCATGTAGAGATATCACAATATCACATTACCCCTGTCATTATTGTCACTACTTAATAGGGGACAATATAGGTTAACATCTTCATTTTACTAGATATAGAAAGGGTCCAATTATTTCGGCTGGCCAAATAGTAAACGGAAGCAATATAAATGGGATGGAAGGAGTACGTTATTTTATTGGGCGATTATGACTTATGAGTAATATATGCATATTTACACTTGTGTTATGAGTTATGGCTGAAGTTCTACATATCAGATTCGTGCAGTTGTTGAAAAGGAGTTGCATATGGACAATCCTGCTGATGGTAATTCACGTTTGGGGATGTCCGACATTTCTGTTGTTGCATTTGGTTCTCGTGCTCATCTCGAGGAGAAGGCTCTTGCCACAGTTCTGTTCTGCAAATTACTCTTTTCAGTTTTTCTTATATATGCTGAATTATACTAAATCTAATTATTTTCCATGTCATGTTGTGTTCAGAGAAAATGGTACCGTAACTTTTTGATGAAGGGTTTCCATCTCGTGGTTCTCTTGGCTGCTGGTCCTGGCATTCGAGATACACAGGTTATCTTTTGTGGCAAGACTTGTCTGTTTTCCATTCTTTCTTTCTTTCTCAAGGTCTTTAACTTTAAGAAGTAAGCTTGTAATATGTCTTATATCATACCATGTTTATTGTATGCCTACAGTGTGGTTTCAAGATGTTCACTAGGGCTGCAGCGCGGAAACTTTTCAGCAATGTTCGCTTGAAAAGGTACACATATTATTCTTCTATTCTATGCTCTCTCATACTGTTGCTACACCTGCTGCATACAGAATCAGAGTACACATACTCATTTGGAGCATCCTCTGTTAAGGAGCTTGCTGAGTATCTACTCCCTCCGGTTCACGTATACTTTCTGTATTCATTAATTAGAAGCAGTGTATGCATTTTTTTTTCGCACCTAAAGAAGAAATATATTATTTTGTTCTTGAGGTTGGAAAAAAAAAGAACAAAAACACAAGTGTTCTATTTAATCGTACTTGTTAGTTCTTGTATAAATATGAACGTGGAAGGTATTCATGACTCAGAGGGAGTATATCTTTTGCCACTTGGCAACTACTATTCTGAATAGATACAGTATCTTCACAGCCGAGAGTAGAAAATATCCGTACAGTAATCAGCTTGTCATTCTTCGTTCTTCTTATGTTCCTCGTTTACCTTCTGTATGCTGTCTGATCTTTGATATGCTAGTATTTGGTTTCTAAGAAATGTGAATTGTATGACTCTCTTGGCGCTAATGCCCATCTAATGCTGGCAACAAGGCAATCCAATTTATCCCTAGTAATCTCGTATATATATTTCCATCAGAGAACATGTCATTAATCTACAGATAAGCTTAGGTTGCATTTATGTCATGATATTCAGTAGCTTATATGCCTGGTGTGTGTGGCTAGCTCAAGGCTGAGAGCTGCCTATTCTTCTCCTCTTGTGTGTCACTTTATAATGTTCTCTTCAGTCACATCCTCCTAACACTTGGGCCATGGTCCACTAGGCTGACACGGTCAATGGGTCTAGGGCTGGTTGCTGGGCCAAATTTTTTATTCATAGCACGACCCAGTATGACCAGGCATAAAAGCGAGATAACACCTTCTTTTTGTGAGTTTTTGCTCATCAAGTAACTTTTGCGTGGTCGTAGCCCTTCTTTTAATTATAATATGAAAGGGAAGTAAGGGAGACTACCAATCAAATAGGTAATGACCTCATCTGTAAATTATAGACGACTGCTGCCCACGAATCCTTTATGGTCTTACTGAAATGTCTACTGTAGTGAATTGTCATTGCTTAACTTATTGCTGAAAATGCTTTTGTTTTAGCATGTTCCTGAAATACATATACTTCATAATTGATAGTTGCTTGCTGCTTTTCTGAAATACTCCGTATTTCATTTGTGATTGTGTATGTTAACCTCCACCACCAAGGGGGTTTTCGCCATGTATTTTTATAGTTTCTCATTAGAACACAGACTTAAAAATCTATGTCTGTGATTTATGGGTCTATGTTCACTATTTTTATTCTCTTGCTTTCAACATTTGTTCTATGCTACTGCCCGTATATAGCAGCTGAGGATACTTTTTCTGCTTCTAAACTCTGAGAATCATCAGATTGCAGACTTAATTAATTATTTAATGGTAATTGTTTTGCAGGTGGTGTTTTGATGTTGAGCTGGTTTACCTCTGCAAGTGGTTTAGAATCCCAATGCTTGAGATATCGGTAACATGGTCCGAGATTCCGGGATCAAAAGTGAATCTTCTCAGCATACCTAACATGCTTTGGGAGCTTGTTCTCATGGGGCTTGGTTATAGAACAGGTATGTGGAAGATAATTAGCTAGGATTGTTTGGCGCAGCTAGTTAGGAGACCTAAACAAGCTTCCTTTCCTACAAGAAGATATACACAATCTTTGGACCTGAATTCCCGTCTTCTTCGGCCAACATACAGTAAACAAGATGAGAGTGAAAGTAGATGTACCAAACCCAAATATTATATTTAACTTGTAGATGTAATGACTTGCGAATTTACCTTGTTTCAAGCCTTAGAGATGAAGTTTACATGATCTTGGTATAATTTATACAGTGGTATACTTCACTTTAAAGTTTAGCCAACTTCTGACAGTTGGCTTTTATGTCGACAGTAATTTCTTATCTGAATACGTATTGAAATGCTACATATTCGCATAAATAGTTATTTTGTACTTGGTTTTGGAATGCAAAATTGTCATATGTGGCAAGTCATCTTCAGCATAGATTACTGTCTTCAATTTCGACATTTCGACCACTTTTGGCTAATACAGACCTTGAGACTACCTGTGTGGTGTGTGCACAGTTTCACTGTAGCAGTGTTTCGAACTACAGTGCTCGCACTATGAAAAATATGAAAATGGCTTCATACACTACTGTTCAATTTTAGTTGATCTGTCATCAACATGAATGATGATGTTCCGCCGTAGGACGCATGAGAAAGTTACTAATTGATTCTTAAATTGTGCCCTCATGAAACCATCCTATCATGTTTTAACGTTAAAATTCTGCTGCTTGAGACGACCATCCCAGGTAAACGTATAAAATGTGTAAAAGTTCTCGATGTACCATATAGAATGACGCATGGTACTTCATACTTGGGTGCGCGATTTCATGATCTAGTGTGATTCGATCCAGTGTCCATAAAACTTGAAATTGCTTGATTTACCAATTTATTGTTTAATCTTATTTCAATTGTTGTCAACGCATCGAGTGCACTCTTAAATTCAATAATTCAATGAAGTCATCTTGAGCATGTATTATATAGCTTTCAGAGTTCAATTCGCTTGTAAAACCATATTTAAGAGATCGTGTCAACTTAGTTATGCAGTTTAATTGTTTCCTACAATTGTCCATCAATTCTTTTTTAGTGTATCTCGTTAAGTTGCCCCAACTTCCAACATGTATTAGAACCTTAAAATTTCGAACCACTGCAAGCGACATTTTCAAAATGTGTGGAACTTGTTAACAAGTTCCTATCATAAAAGCAAGTGTCTATGAGCAGTAGAATACAACTTTAAACAGCTATGAAATGAATCGGACATCAATAGAGTCCAGGACTTCAGAAAATGAAAAGAATAGGTCACTAAAAGAACTCGATAATTTTCTTAAACCACTCGACTTCATGGCTATCATTGCAATGTAAGAATCAACATTAAAGTAAACAAAAAAAAATTGAACCGACGGTCTTTCTTCCGCCTTTAACAGCTTATAACGGATCTTAGCTTCCACCTGGACGAAGAAGATGATCTGCACCACCTGAACCCAATTTTCCGAAAACTTAGAAGCATTTTCTGTGAACAATTGATGGTCCTGACTCGTCATACTCGGCCTTAGCAATCCACATCTACAGTGAATAAATGAATTTGTGTTAGGTTGCTGATCAGAAGTCGGAACATATGAAAATTTGATTACATTAAAGCGTAAATTAATCCTTGTAGTTAACAAGCGCAAACCTGTTGAAATGTACTGAGGGATGCCAAGATGGAGCCTCCGATCCAGACACTGTATTTTCTTTCTGGCGGTGCCACCACTTTAATCTTCATGCTACTGGGGGCCAGGGCGGTAATTTCCTTGCTCATTCGGTCAGCAATACCCGGGAACATAGTTGTACCACCACTGAGGACAATGTTACCGTAAAGGTCCTTCCTAATATCCACATCACACTTCATGATGGAGTTATATGTAGTCTCATGAATACCAGCAGCTTCCATTCCGATGAGCGATGGTTGGAAAAGGACCTCAGGGCAACGGAAACGCTCTGCTCCAATGGTGATGACCTGTCCATCGGGAAGTTCATAGCTTTTCTCAACTGAAGAGCTAGTATTTGAGGTTTCCATTTCCTTCTCGTAGTCGAGGGCAATGTAGGAAAGTTTCTCCTTCATATCCCGAACGATTTCACGCTCCGCTGAGGTGGTGAAAGAGTACCCACGCTCTGTGAGGATTTTCATCAGGTAGTCGGTCAGGTCACGTCCTGCAAGGTCGAGACGGAGGATAGCATGTGGGAGTGCATATCCTTCGTAGATGGGGACAGTGTGGCTGACACCATCACCAGAGTCCAAGACAATACCTGTAGTATCACACACAAACACATCCAGTAAATAACGGGTGGTTTAAGCGATTAAATACTGCAGATTTACGCTAAACTACTTGGTAGGTAAAGTTATTGAGTGGTAGTACTCATGATTTGGGTATCCTAAGCCCTCGACATCAATCAAATAGACAAATACGGAGTACTACATTGTGACTCCCTTGATCCGGTAAATAGTTACATATACTAGAACAAAAGGCGAGAGATTTCGTGAAGCATGTAGCATTGTAGCATGGGAAACAAATACCAAAAGGGCAGAAACTAGCAGAACAAGTCATAAAATGTTCTGGATACCGGTCATATAGACAGAAAATTTCCATCTTACGACTTAAAGAAAAGGGATTTTAATATCTCAGTTTTCGCAAACTCACCAGTTGTACGACCACTGGCATACAGGGAAAGGACAGCCTGAATGGCGACGTACATTGCAGGGGTATTAAAAGTTTCAAACATGATCTGGGTCATTTTTTCACGATTAGCCTTAGGATTGAGAGGTGCTTCAGTCAGAAGAACTGGATGTTCTTCAGGAGCAACACGAAGTTCATTGTAGAAGGTGTGATGCCATATCTTCTCCATGTCATCCCAGTTGCTAACAATACCATGTTCAATAGGATACTTCAAAGTGAGAATACCACGCTTGGATTGAGCTTCGTCTCCAACATAAGCATCTTTCTGACCCATTCCAACCATGACACCAGTGTGACGAGGGCGACCAACAATACTAGGGAAGACAGCTCTAGGGGCGTCATCGCCGGCAAATCCAGCCTAAAAAGCACAAGCCACAAGTTGAGCGTAACTAGATAAAGTAACCTGTTGACTGGTGAAATTATGTAAAGGAAGTATAGCCATTAAATAGAGCCATTGCTAGATCGTTACCTTAACCATTCCAGTTCCATTGTCGCAGACAAGTGGTTGGATATCCTCACCTTCGGCCATCTTTTATAGTACGCTAATACCTAGCCACCAGTCACAGAGAAGTAGCTATTAAGATACCAGTTAAACGGCGTCAATTCAATATTGCACTTAAGCAGAGCTGTTGTGTTGTTAAAATAAAATTAAACTAAGAGATCATAAGTGTACAGCTCTGATGGAAAGACACTAGAAGTCTAGAACTCAAAAACTTTGTTTCAACTTTCGAGGGCCATACAATCCTGCTACAAAGGCTTGACTTCAGCACAAAGTACTTAACTAGATTCCGTAAATCTTCCTCAAGTCAATGCTAAAAGAATTTCAATCAGAAAACCTCAACCGAGAATCTTAGTTTGAAGAGGCGCTAAGAGGCCGAAGTGACAAGGCACAAGGCGAAGACGCGCGCCTTTTGGAATCGAGTTGCACTATTTTTGGTTACAAATTTCTTTAATTACTGGTCTTTAGTGTGCATTTCCCTCATCATAGCTCATATATTTCAGAATGAATCGTAGAACATATATCTTAAGAATATATTAAGATATATCTTGACCACTAACCCATCACTTTATATCTGCTACGCAATCCACAGACAATTCACATACGAAACATTATGTTATTGTCTTATTGACATCTATCTCAGGTTTAACTCTTGGATGTGAAGAATACAAAATTCCAAACTCCACGATTCGATTATAGCAAATGTTATCATCTTCTGAATCATATAGTGATCTAATTCCAAACATTATACCAGCTATCATAACTCGAAAGCATGTGATCCTAAATACACTTCGTCATTGATATACATTGTAAATAGCTCTACAATCAAATTTAAAGTTGAACAACAGGCTCAACACAAAGCAAACCAATGGAAAGCGATGAAGCTAAACATATACTCCTATTATCCAAAAGAAAAACTTAAAAACCTATCTACGTCCATCTCTTTTATATCGTCCTCATTTGACTTCGATGATCCAGCAATGTCAACTTTAATAAATGTTTTCCCACAATATATAACACTTGCAACATTTTAGAAATGATAATATACAAATAATTGTTTTGATAAATTAAACATGACAAAGTTTACATTCCATAAAAAAATTCCTAATCAGCGCCACACGATTAGAATATGGATTTCTTCACCTTCAACTAGATTCAAACTATCCAATCTCCAAAATATTGAGCATTTTTGACAGATCAAAATAAATTTTAAACATCTCCACAATCAATATCAAAGGTTCTCTTCATATATACATATACTACAGAAGTTTTTCTAATCAAACACAAAACATAAAGAGATCAAAGTCCATAGCTATATACACATTGGTCTTCTAATATCTGCTTTCTAGTCAATTCTATGTTAAGACTTAAGATGACTCTTAAGATCACACATATCCACATTGATCTCCTAGTATACACTTTTCGATCTATTCAACGAAATAATCTGACGACGATAATTAATAATATTCAAATTTCAATTTCAATTTCAATTTCAAATTCAAATTCAAATTCCGACAATTCTAAATACTTTTAAAAAACGATTTCATGCCAAAAGTGAAAACCTTTATAAATAGAATTTGTTTCATACATTTAGTTTAAAATGCAGGTAATCAAAATTCAAGAAAATGAATCAAAATGCAGATCATTAATCACGCGACACATAAATGATAAAAGAAAAAAAAAATCCTATGATGATGTTTAACAAAATTCAAATTTAAACTTTAAATTCTAACGATACTAAATTATTTAAAAAAAATACAAAAATACAGGATTTCTTGCCAAAAATGAAAACCTCTCCAAATACAGTATAAGAAATTTCAAACATTCGGATCAACATACAGAAATTCAAAATTCTCGCAACAAATTAAACATGAAAATTAATGAAATTACAGTTCACTAAACGAAAAATTAACACATATTTACATCATTACATCAAATAATCGATAAATTAACGGAAAAATAATCATCGATGCATCAAATAATCGATCAAATAACGAGAAACGCAAACATAATTATCGAAAAATTATAAATTAAAAAAAATCAACAGCTAAATTGATCAAATTACACATAATTACATAAAATTTTTCACAAATATTCCATCAGTACATCAAATAATTGATTAAAAACGACAAATTCGAGCAGAATTAACGAAAAATTGATCAAATTACGCATCATTATACAGAAAATTTTTCACACATTATCATCAATACATCAAATAATAGATCAATTTTCAGAAATTAGAAATATTATCGGAATTCTTGAGAGAGAAAGCGGCGATACCTTGAGAAGAAGTTAGAGAGAGAAAGTACGAAGAACAGAGAAAAGAAGTGAGAGAAAGCTCGTAAAAAAATGAGGAAGGATATTCATGGAGTCGAAGAGCTATTTATTTAGACTGAGATTTAACAAGGACCGTTAGATTGTACAAGCTGGATATACGGAGATGATGACACGTAAGCAGTAATTGATGAGTGTGAGTGGCCCCGCGAAATTCCAGTCGTTGCTGTCGTTTTACTCTTTTCGCCCCCACATTCCTTTTTACTTCATTTCCCTCTTTTCTATTTTGAATTTTAGACTATATTATGAATATTGTAGGATGATTATTGAATTTTGAACTAACTCATGTACACTCGGTAAACTCCCGAGTATACGTTATTAGAGGGGTGATAGACTTTTAAATCTACAAAGCACAATCTCCGGCTATATAACCCTCACCAAATTGCGTTTGGTGAGTCTTGAATTTAAAATTCTTGGGATTTCTTTAATTTTAACCACTTGCGGACAATGGTACGTTATGTATTGCACATGTTTACGTCTACAAGAGTTGTTAATCGAGTCGGGTGTGCACCTGGTTATCTATGCTGGGTGCTTTGGTTATTTCAAATAAGAGCGGATGCGGTTGAATCCAATTCGAATTGATCATCTACTTGAGCGCGAGAGTCGGGAATGAGGTTGAGATAGTTTTGGCAACTCTACTTATGTCTCTTATGCTTTATTCTGTCTAGTGAATGAATGGCTCACGTTTTGCATTTTAGTTTGTCTCTACGAATAATTCCTTTTTATTTTTTTATATATTCTGTGTCGTGAAAGATGGGTGTTGCTATAAAATAATACGGAGTATGTGTTTGCATGAAATCCAATCTAAAAGCAAAAGTGAAAAATTATTATAATTATCTTGCGATTAATTTCGATTAGTGCATATACTCTAAGTTGCTATTTTTAACTTAAATATTTTTTCATTGATTAATCGTCGCTATGATAATTCTGGTCTATTTATTAGGAAAACACTTATGCACTTCATTTAATGATAGGAGTAACGAAGAATAACCTGAATAAAATGTTTTATTACTCATCAAATAACAGTTCACAAACCAGCTTATTCTGTACTATAAAACATGAAATTTCACTCTTACTCTCTATATTCCAAAGAAAATTTATAGGTTCCTAAAAATAAGAAAGGTGACATTTTAAGTGTCAATAATATAGGCAAATCATACTTTGGCATTAAGCCTAAATAAAATAGCTATAAATTAAAAAAAAAAAAAAAAAAATCTAAAAAATAAAAACTAAAATAAAAAATC
>JAYMSF010002396.1:0-10328 GCA_036897335.1 Silene vulgaris
TGGGTATTTTGTGAGAGAATATGGTATCCGTCACAAGCTTGTGACGGATAGTGTCCGTCACAAATGAGAATTTGTGAGGTTATTTACACAAGGTCAATACTTTATGCATAAGCCATAATTATGTTCACACCTTCATTTCACAAGAATTACGGAGGGCAAAAATGCGTAAATGGAAATACAAGTTTACAAAATGTGTAGGGTCTAAATTACAAATGGAATACTAGATTACACACTTTTATCGGAGTAAATGAGTAATCTTAACGCCGTAACAAGAATAAATCTCAAATTCATGGTAAAGACTTCTTAATATCATTTAAATTCATACCTTCCAAGTCCAACCCAGTGGCAAAGCCATGATTCACATTTAGGGGAGCGAACGAGTAAGGACATATGGTAGACTCGAAAATATTTCGAAAATTTAACTAAATTCTGAAGTTTTCAATTTTCAAGGGGGGAGAGGAGAATGAAATATCAAAAATTGGCGATAATCGCGAGTTGACACATTCTGGATAAACAGAAGACCTCTTCATTTGCCCATAAAGGAGAACGAAGAAACATCTGCTTCAACCAACAAGAGTCCGACCATGCATACAAAATTACCAAACCGGTTGACCGGGTGTAACCTGCAACCTGGTTATAACTTTGTCTTTTGGACAAACAAAACACACTGATTATAATGAGAAGGTATGTTAAACAGAGGGTAATGTAGGCAAGTGGAGATTTGCGGAGCCTATTGCTTCAAGCCGAATAAGAGGTCCCTCGGCCTTTCTCATTAGAAATATCAACATAAACGTGATCACTAACTATATCGACCACTTCGTCCCTTGTTTCTAACTTAAGAGATCACCGAGCGACAAGCATGGAGGGATATATGCTATTAGTTGGTAACTTCAGACCACAGTATTACATTACCCGGCTGCCTCTAAACATGGTCATGATAACGCTTCACGATTTATTGTAACCCAGATAACAATGGCTTCAACAACACCCTGGCTCCTGAAAGGTTCCTGCCAAAGGGAGGTAAGGAATTGGATAAACGCAGCCTTACTCATACATTAGCTAGAACACGGAAGGGCTGTTTTCGAAGGACTAACAATAGTAACTGCGCCGAGAAGCTGCTGCTCTATGGTAGGAGAAGTGTAGCTAGCTTCATGAAAAGAGTCATTTTACTGCATTCCATCATTTCCTAAAGCTGAAAAACAGTGAGTATGGTTCCGTTGGAAAACGAGGGAAAATGTTGCTTAGCTAAACATACACCGACAGGTACAGTCAAGTATCTGCTCACTCTTAGAACACAAGCGTCAAGACAGACAAGGGTTAGTCAAACAAGCTGAGATACAGACTGAAATTGAAGGGTCGGGAACAAAGCAGCCTGTCTTCAAAGACTTTTCATCACAGAGAGGACACTCGGTTTAGACTGACTTAACTTGTGACTGCGAGTCATGAGACACAGAGTTATAATTCTGGTAAGGGGTCATATTGTGACAAGGTGCTCGTAAAGCTACAAAAGGCAGAATTTGTGGTGCATATCTTCAAACAAGAAACTTAGCCATTAATAGCAGCTGCATCATTTGAGCTACTGAAACCTTAAGAGCCGTTCAATTAAAATTGATGTTCACTCAATAAACGACTAAATCTTGTTTTACCGTATTAACAGAAGGCACAGAGTTCCATGCAATAACAGGACCTTAACAACTTCGAATCTTCTCTCTAAAAAAAACAACTTTGAATCTTCATATTACTTTTTCGGAGCCATATCTGAAACTTTGGCTTTGACACTTGGACAATTGTTTCTCTTTTTAGACAGAAATAAGAGGTTCTTTTGTAAAATAGCCAAACATGACACCCTGCACTTGCAGGTATTGATCCGCATGGGATACTTATAACAGCGGGTCAGCGGCTGAGTTATTGGGATACTAAAGTTTTTTTTTTTTTAGCCTCCATCACAGCTTGTCACAATACTTTTTGCAAAAAAATTTGGCGCTACTTCAAGCCGTGTTATCTAGAAATAGGTTTTAAATACACATGGAAAAATCGCACATAAAACCTTAAATACGGAGTAATATTTATCTAGAATCCTACAGTTCTACTCAGGCTAGCTTATCTAAGATAATCCAAAGTAATTTAATCAGGTAGTTCTGGTGTTGATCTTGCAATTCCGTTGCTGTAAGCCTCTATAAACAATTATCAGAAAAGGGAAAAAAACACAAAACAAAGTCACACATAAAAGCTCAATTCTCATGTTCTAAGAGGGGCATCTATGGCCCAAGAGCTCTTCAAATTTCAAAATAAAAGCAAGAAGAAACTATAAAATCTACCATAGTTAGAAAAAGCAGCTACAGAACATACAGATGGATCAACTTCAGTCATTGCATGGAGAGAGAACATTCACATGAGCCACTACTAATTCATAATTTCAACTAACATGTTGCATAAAAAGTTCGGAAGTGACTCATTGATATACAAAGGCTAAGTTTAGTAGAATTAGATAACAAATACCTTTGAAAAAGTTGCAAGATAGAGATTATTTCCTGTGCTGAACTTCAGTTCCATTTTATGAGAACCTTAATTATCAGGAAATCTTAGCGAGTTAGATCAGGAATCACAAAAGGAACCAATGGAAATTCTGACCGGCAAAATGAGTAAGCACCAGCAATGACACCACCACAAATAACTAACCTTCCTTAGGGTCCTACAAGAATACATCAGAAACAACTTTGGCGCCACATTTCCGTAACCTGCTTCAAGAAAAGATGGGCAGGAAACAAACTGCATAAGAAGACTATGGATGCTAAAACTCAACTCATTTATAGTGCCACTCGCAAAGAATCGTTTGCATTCTTTCAGAGTGGGGAACACAAATATTCACAGCCTGACTTTTATACCTTAACAGAAGGCAAGCAACATTATACAGCAACTTTTATATAAGATAGTGGCATGATAAGCTTGTCGTTAACCTCTCAGTCTCAGATGATGGGTAGTTATTTTTCATTCCATCTTTCTCTTTTTTCTTTTTTGTTAGTTTCTAATGTGTTACATGCTCGGTCTCACGTTATCTCAATGCGAGATGGTCTCTCATGAAACTTACTCTTATACATTATATTCAAAGTTGCATTAATTATGAGGATGTTGTCAAATATAGAAGAAGATTACTGCTTACTTTGGATACAAAAGGAGGAAAGGAGAGTGGAGGGGCATGGACAGGAGGGAAAGGAGGGAGGGGGAGAGAACACGAAATGGAGTTTTGATTGGCTTGTTGGAGGGACTTATGTATCCATCCATTTTTGTCCCCTACATTTCCCTTCAACCCAATTTTCTATCCAAACAAGGGAAATTGTCAGCCTCCCTTTTCCTCCAAATCCCTCCATCTAAACAAAGCGCAAAATAAATCACATTCAACTCATATCTGCCATTGTGAAGTTCCCCAAATTTTAACTCTACAGGCTTATGAGAGTATAAGATTAGGACCTGAAATTTGGGAGTCTAACTTCACACTTAAATAAAAAAAGTTGACCGACATGACAGTATGGTTGTTCTAGCCTTCTAGGTATCTATTTATATTACAAAATATAAACCCAACTAATTTTATTACTAGTTAAAGAAAGAAACAAAAAGCTCATTCAAGCATCTTACCCTATTACAGGGAGGTTTGATGACGATCAAAACAAGATTCCATGTTGCATCTCATAATTTCAACAAGATTAGTAGACAAATAATTGAAGATGAAGGTCATGGAATCATGCTACACAAAATTTGAAGAACCATTGGGCTGCCATCAGTGAAGAAGATTTCGAAAGACCCTTGTTTGCTTAAGTGAAAAGTATCATGCTCATATATTATTTGGAGATGCTGATCTCTGCTTGATCCCCAGTATTTTAGGCAGCCTCATATATCCCGTGAAACTCTGTTCTTTGCCTTAACAATATTAACAGTCTAGGCTTACAAACCTCTGTTAAAGGCTATTCCTTAGCCCCTCCATCATCCTAGTAAGGGATGAGTTTAATCCCTATCTGATAGTTAACGAGGCATTCTCATGGGTACATATATAGCTACCTTTATCCTTGGCTATAAAAAATCCTCGTATAATCAAATGAAAAACTACCAATAGTCCCTACAAGAGCATACGCCATCTCTGAAATGGTGAAAGCGTGTAGCATCCCTAATAATAATTTCTCTGCTCACCAGTTTTGAGATGAACTTAATGGCAGAGTGACAGTCATTACATACCCGCAAGTTTTTCATGATTCTTAATGTGGTATTGTCAGGAGTATTTAGAAGACCGAATACAAGAGCAAGCTTCTCACTATGATGTCGAAGAACGTGTTCCTTTACTTCCTCATCCAAATCATGTAGCACTGAACCCGTGTCCGGAACAAACCCCATCTTCTTTATCTCTTCCCAGATTTTTGCCATCTTTGCGTAGATTGCATCTCTTTGTGGGTGAAGTGTATCTTCAACCCCAAATACATGAGTGCCATTTTTGAGTTGTACCCAGCTAAGTCCTTGATCTTTCTTTACTCCTTGGGCTTTCATTGACTTTCTGACTTTGGCCGCTTGCGTCCATTTCCCACACTCAGCATATAAATTAGAAAGGACTGCATAGGCTCCACTATTCTCCGGATCAAGAAGAAGCAATTTCTCCGCTGCAACTTCTGCCAACTCGACATTTTTCTGACGCTTACAGGATGATAAAAGGGAACCCCAAGCAATGTAGTCAGGTTCAATAGGCATTTTCATGATAAAATCGTACGCTTCTTGTAGTAAACCAGCACGTCCGAGAAGGTCAACCATGCAAGAATAATGGGTATGAGTCGGTTCAATTTTATGTATGTTCTGCATCAAATTGTAATAGCTCTTTCCTTTATCTACCAAACCAACATGAGTGCAGGCAACTAGTACACCTATGAATGTTATGTGGTCGGGCTTAATATTAAGACTCAGCATTTCTTCAAATAAGTCAATAGCTTCTTCCCCATAACCATGCTGAGCAAAAGCTAAGATCATGGAGGTCCATGATACAGTGTCCCGATATCTTTGTGCAAGAGAAAAAACGCGCCTGGCGTCAGGGATACTCCCAGCCTTGGCATACATGCTAATTAGTGCATTGCTTACACTAACTGACAATGCTTCTCCTAATATTATGGCCATTGCATGGATTTCTTTGCCACGGTCTAGAGATCCCATGCTTGAAATCACACTTAAGATTGAAGCAAGAGCGTAATCGTTAGGCCTGGGCCCTTCTTTGAGCATTAGCCTGAACAAGGCTATAGCATCATAGTTAAGACCATTCTTTTCATAGCCTACAATCATTGCAGTCCAAGCGACAACATCACGGTTTCTTAACGAATCAAATATCTCTCGGGCGGGGCTTATATCTCCAAGTTTTACATACCCATCAATCAAAGCTGTGAAAGCTATCACACTAAGATTGGAGACACCATTTTTATTGATAATCGTTCTAGCACTTTTTATGTCTCCACACTTGGAGTACATAGAAATCAAAGAATTTTCTACTGCCCCAATTATATCAAACTCTGTTATTATCATATGACCATGAATTTCTTTCCCAAGTTTTAAGTATTCAAGACTTGCACAAGCTGATAGAGCACTAGCCAACGCAAATTTGTCAGGACTTAAGGATGAAACCTTCAGCATCTGCAAGAACATTTCCAAAGCTTCACGACCTAGTCCATTTTGATTGTATCCGGCAATCATAGTATTCCAAGACACAATATTGTGCTCAGCCATTTGCTCAAACTGTTCGCGAGCAAGATCAATATGACCTGACTGCATATGCAACGAAATCATAGAGTTCCAGGTCGAAACATTTCTGACTGTCATCCCTTCAAAAACAATCCTTGCATTCACTGGATCACCAGCCTTTGCATACATATTCAAAAGTGAATTTGCAACTTTGACATAACTACCAAGTCCATGTTTGACTATACAAGAATGAACCTTCTTGCCAATACTCAGAGCTCTTGTGATAGCACAGGATGCAAGAACGCTGGTAAATGTGAATTCGGTCGGTGAAACACCATAATGAATCATATCTAAAAACAGTTGCAAACCTTGTTTATATTTGCCAATCTTATTATAGCCCGCAATCATTACCGTATAGGAGACCGAGTCTGGATCAGGAATTTGCTGAAAAATGTGTTCAGCTGCGTCCATTGTTCCTTCTTTAGCATATCCAGATACAATTGAGTTCCATGAACATACATTCTTGACTGGCATTTCATCTAACAGACGGTGGGCAGCAGAGGCTAACCCACATTTCACGTAGAAGTTGAGGAGATTATTTAATAGATAAATACTAGAAAACAGACCTTGCGTTACGACCTGAGCATGAATTTTTTTTCCAACACCTATATTTCTTGTTCTTGCGCTTGCTCGAAGTAGAGAAGCATAATAAAACGTAGTCTTGTTCGAAACTGTGGCCATAGTCAGATATGTTCTCCATTTTTGTGTTCCCTTGAAAAACTGGGGTCGCTGACCGACATACATCAAGAAACATAAATTTGACATGGATACATGAGAATATTACTAAGTGCTCACCACCATTCAAAAAAATGCAGCCTATCAGATTTAGCACCCAATATTTTGTCGCCTTCACATATGAACAACGGTTTTGTCCCCCATCAGCTTTAGAAGCAAAATGCAAACCTATTTCATTCTTCCAATAACATTTTTTATCGAATTTTAGGACAATTCACTGAACTTTATGGCGTTGAGCACAATATCCGTACATGAAGTTAAGCGTCCCAAATGCTGCAAGATTGTTCAGAAATATGCACTTGTGAGCTTAACCGGAACACTGTAAAAAGCTACTCTCATATCATTTTTTTGTTATCAATGTAACCTTGTCATGCTTTAACATGAAAGAAAACCTAACATAAGTTCATAATCATCACAAGAAACAATAGCATACATGTTCATCATTTATAAAGAAATCCAAGATGACAGGATAATACCACTCTCCCAGACTCAGTTTATGAGCTTCGTTCATGTGTCCACACTAAATGAAACCAGCGCTAGCTATGAGTATGCATTTTCTGGTCCAATTTCAAGCGTGGACAGGTGAAGCTGCAAAATTGCAAATATATGCGAACAGGATCATACCACTCTCCGAGACTCAGATCATACCAACCCGAAAATCAAACTACATCTTCTTTATAATACCCTCTCCAACAGTCCAATACCATTTTCCCTAATCCCCAAACAATTCATATCGTTTTCAAACAATCTAAACCATGTTTATTTCAGTCTTCTCATGACAATCTTATCAATTTCCCATTTATCAAGCCTTCTAAACAGAGCCTTTTGTGGTCTCCGTCTCACGTGGTCAAACCACCTTAAAATATTTTCAAGCATCTTATCTTTAATAGATGCAACTCTTACCTTCTTATGAACCACCTTATTCTTCAACCTATATTTCCTCGTATGAACGCACATCGAGTGGAGCATACGCATTTTCACTACACTCATCATTTGCACGAGACCCTAAACACCTAAAAAAGTCGAAGCCTTGAACAATCTAGTCATCAAGAGTGATCGCCCCTGCCTCCCTACCTCTGTTCCCTCTAAATCTACACACCAACTATTCCGTCTTCTCTCTACTCAATGAAGCGCCACGAGAATCTAACATTTGTCTCTAGAGTTCAAGCTTCCTTTCAGCTACACCCTTTGTATTGTCAGTTGTCACTCAACACAATATCATATGTCAACATTATACACCACATTGAAGTAGAAACTAAAACCAAAAATCCACCTAGTTTTTGAATGGGCGACAAATAACTCAAACCTTATGTCACCGAAGTCGGAAATAGCTCAAAACTACAACAATCAAATTACTCCCTCTGCCCCCGCGTCATTTATTTACATATTCCATTTTAGGGTGTTTCAGTCAATTGTTTACATTTCTATTTTGGGAATGCTTTTGATGAACAATTTAATCCTCCACACTCAATTTGGTCCATTTGTCATCAAATAATTGTGCCAAAACCAAATGTAAACAAATGACCGGAACCGAGGGAGTATAAATCATGTATTATACATTAATACCGCAATTCTGATCCTTAATCGTAGCTCAAAACCCGCAATAAATGCCGTAAACAAACACGGAAGCGGAATAGTAAAGAAAAGACCGAAAATTAGGTATAATCAATTGCAATTCGCGAGTAATTGAATGAGAAGAAGATTGATACAGAAAATGTGAGTAGAGCAGTATAACTTACAGTGGAAGAAAATGGCGGAATTCGCGAGTTGGACGATGAAGCTGCACTGCAATGTCTGGATTTCACCTCTACACTTGCGATTTGCAATGCGCCAATGCTCAATACTCTATAGTCTATGCAATACTTGCCCTGATGAAGTCTGAATATTAATCCACCATACTTCAAAATTTGACCATTAGGTCTGGGCCGAATACGGACTGAATTTATTTAGGTCCGATCCTTGGTCCTTATTTTAGCAAATTCGGTGTTTGGTTAATTGGTTTAGTCTGGTCCAAGATCGATTAATTTAAGTCCGGATTGATGATGTATTTTTCGAAGACTAATCAGTAAAATATAATAAAACAAATAGACATTTTATCTTAAAGAAGTTGCTGATAAATAAATATTTCATAAAAACGTTTGTCTAATTATTATTCAATGCATGCATTTGATTTCATGGAATTTAATTGTAATTGTTGTATATGAAATAGTGAAAAGAAAAAGTATTAGGTCTTCTATTCGGTCTTTTGGTCTACGAAAATTTTATATTCGGTTTTCTGTTCGAACCATTTTGGCGTGGTCTAATTCGATCTTAGACCGATGTTAACCTCTAGAAAAAATACTATTTATGATTACCTTGGTGAAATGCCTTTGAATTGTGGGTGCGAGTGTGTGCCACAATTTGTTTGAGTAACAATTGCTTCGATATAATGTAGTGGGTATATATTGGTTGGAAGGATGATGGAGCAATGTGGTGGTCGGACTCGCCCAATCGTTCGGTGGTCAGGGAGGGTGTTGTCGAAGAAGGAGGTAGGTGGTCAGAGTTGACTGGTGAGGGTGGTGGTTGCCACAATTCAATGCAATATTGTTGTTGTACTACGAGAAAGATGAGAGGGGTAAAAAACTGAAAATGAATGCAGAAAATGAGAAAGCTAAAAATGTCAAATTTGCACTGTAATAAGAGATTTTTATTTTTTATTTTTTGTTTAAATTCAGCGAAAGCCCCCCAATATATACAATAAATAGGGGAGGGGGATTCAAACCCGTGACCTATTATTACGATACCTCCATCTTAAGATTCTTAACCACTAGTGTTAAGATGATAGAGAAGGAGAGTATTTCATAAGACGGTTGTATTATTGATATTGTGTCGATTACATGATATATGGAGAGATATTTATAACCCCTCACATCGTCATGAAACCATAACCCTAATGATCACCGGCCCTAATGGGCCTAATATCCTAAATAACTAGAAAGTAGAAGTCGAGAATTTTTACCATAGAAGCGGACAATTTTGTATAGAACATCTCAATTCAGACCGTCTTAATTGCCACTTTGTAAAAATAAATAAGCGAAAATGATAAAAAGCTATAACTAAAATTATCACAATTTAACAATAAACATGGGATAATAATTTTTTTAGGAATATCTCATATCTGATTGAACTTTGCACAATAGTTTATAAAGTCAGAAGACTCGTCAAGGAAGAAATGACAGATAGAATCATACTTAAACTGGGTTGTGCACGAGTGTGAGTCAGTAGTCAGTACAGAAACCATAATACTTTTACTCAAAGTCTTACTACTTGAGTACTTCCTGTTTGATTGGATAGTCATTATGTTTCCTCAAAGACTCATCGTCAAAAGTTTAAACCCAATAACTTATACAGAACACAAATTGTCATCTAATACGGACATAATTATGTTAACTTCAAACTTTTGTCGTGTGTGTAAATCGGGGAGTCCTACTTCGAAAAGAGTTTGCTCTGTTTTGATAGGCAGAGATCGAACTCCTGACCTCATAGTTAAGGGATGAGGTGAGCAACACACTACGTCCACACCAAACTCATTTGGTTTGACTTAACCTTAATTAGAAGGATCAAGTATTTCGTTTAAAACAAAAGCAAAATGCATTATTATTAGCAAAAGATTTGTCTAATCTATGCAAATGGAATATTATTTGACTTGTTTATTCTTAAGACGGATATCCATCTTAAGGAAGACCTATTACTTAAAGAAACTACTTTGGTTGGACAAATTCAAGCAAATTTAAAAAAAAAAAAAAAAAAAATAAAAAGGAAAAGTGGAAATAAATAAACAAATTATTCAT
>JAYMSF010002397.1:0-10326 GCA_036897335.1 Silene vulgaris
TCAAAATAGCGAATGAGTTGAACGTTCGCCCAAAAAAATCCATAGCAATTAGAGGTGAGTCAATTTTTATAACTCGTGCAACGCACGTGCATGAAATCTAGTAGCTAATAATACTATTATACTAACACAATATTTGTTTTTCCCTTAGTTACTGACCCGACAGTATTTCAACCCACTTGACCCACTAATGAGTCGGCCACGGCCAATATATAAAAGCAAACCCGAAATCTAAAATGACCCGACCATTCAGACCCAAAATCGGCGTTTACCAGGTCTAGTTATGGGAAGGTAAACCCAATATGGGACACTAAAATGGGCCTGTGGCTAACCTAGGTAGGTTAGAATGTTAGATCCCCAATTTCCCGTACATGTTTTGTTGGCAGGCCGCAGGTGACAGGTCTGAAATTTCATCGATTGATTGATTCATTGTTTCCAGGAAAAAGAACAGAGTCGCAATTCGCAAGAAAGAAAGAAAGATGGGAGGAGCAGCACACGCTTTGAAGAGAATTCCTCGTATCAAATTCCCTCAACGTCATCCTAAACCTCAAGGTTCCTTCTTCTTCTTTCTTTCTTCATTTTAATTGCAATTGCAATTGTTATTAGGGTTTATATATAGATTTGCTAATACTCTTTCCGATTTTTCAAATTCATGCATCCCCCTCTCCAATATTCCTTTCTATTTGTTTCATACAGATTTGTAAATTGGAAGTGTTTACATGTCGATTTGCGGTTTTGGGCTTGGAGGTTGAAGGCTGATTCAATATGCCCTTTATTTTTCAAATTGGAAGTCTTGAATTCAGGAACTTCCCCTTTATCAATCAACCACATTTGATCCAATATTAGATAGGAACCTTATTTAGGCTGTTGCTGCATCCTTTGGACAGAATTCAAATACTTGTGAATAGTCGTCGTCAACTCTTCCAATAGGGTAATAGAATGGGACCTGAGGAACGAGCCACAATCACTATACTAACTCTTTTTCGGGGATTCCGTCCACAAACACACTCAGGTGTCAAGTATTATACCCTTTTCCACCATCTTTAAATGTCGCTATAGCTCGAGTGTTCAAAACACACGCACGCACACACAACTCTGATGGCTAGCTGTTACCATAACCGCAACTACAGTCATGTAATCCACATCATGAGCTAAAGGTTTCCGTCTTATATGAGTGGATACATTGTGGATGCCACTTTAAATATAAGATGCTTACATAAGCTTGTATCTGAGTAACTTTTCTATCACACTTCTTTTTCCTTGCCAGTTTGTATTAGCTTTTATTAGTCATGATTCATGAGTCATCCAGGGTTACTCAAATGACTAACTACTGTAGCTACTGGATCCAGCATCATCCATGATCAATTAATGACTGCTTGAAGGTTAAAAACTACTTCGTATTACATTGCACATGTAGTCAATTAATAAAACAAGCTAAAGGCCCATTTTATGTAGAAGAGCATCAACGACTAGTGCCCTTGCTTTTCAGTTTTCATCTAGAAATTAGCAAATGTTCATACATGATGCGACTTATTAATACCCACATACTTACTTTTTGATAACCTGCATATTTTTCATCTCTTGGTTTTCCCAGTTCAGAGTGAGAGTAGTGGGTAACGTAAGGTATGATATTGTTTGTCACTTTCTTGTGGTCTTGGCATTCTTGATCGTGGTATTCTGTTTTTAGAAATGGTCTGTAACATATGGATTGGCTCGTAATAACCAGTTGCTAGCCTGTTGCTGATCCTTTTTCCTTTTGTCTACCTTTTAACGTTAATTATTGTTAGGTGCTTCTCCTTCAACACAAGATGATGGTTTGAAGGCATTTCTTTCCAAGTCCATCTCAGGAAACTCTACCTTGTCTGCTTCTGGGAAGGCTTCTGATCAGCCCAAACGAACACCTCTCTCAAATGAGGAGATAGAGGCAGTACTGGTATTCACTTTTTCCTGAAACGATTCTTTTATTTTACCTTTTCCTCCCTTCTCCCTCCAAGCGTTCTCTTAGATGTCTATCTCTCTTTGATCATTTATGTGTGCCTCTTTTACTTTGTATTGGCAGTTGGGTGGCTGCTTCTAATTTGATCAAATAAGGCTCGTGGCAGTCGGATGTTATTTTGCTCATATTCTCTGGATACAATGGTGAATTTAACTACCTTATTATTATTACTGTAGTAGTTGTTTTGAGCTTTCAGTTCAAAGGTAGGATACCTCTGATAAACTGGCTGAAGGACATTGGCATGATATTTTTTCTTCACCAATTGATGTATACTTGATCATATCTTTAAAATACTCTATTCTGATTTGATGCTATATTTGACTGCATAGTTGGTTTTGCGGCAACACAATGTGATGTGTTTCTTCTGTTCATAACTCGGTCATGTAGTTTGGTTGATAGAAAGATTTAAGTTTGCTTAGAGGTTATGCATGACTGCTTCTGCGGTTCTGCCTACTAAGTCTTTGTTTAGTTGTAACTTTAGATATAACAACATAATTCTAGTACCTCAAGGGCATCCTTCCGCAAATTGCGAGGTAAGGGGCAAGGGAGTTGAGTCATACCCTTGGGCTAACAACACAAAGAAGTTGTTTCCGGATGACTGTGAATAGAAATCGCATCGAGAACTATATGGAGTAATTGTCACTTCACGTTAAAACATGTGTAGTGAGTTTAGTGAGTCAGTTTTCTATATTCCATCATATTCCAAAAGACCAAAAGCAAAGAAGAATGAGTCTTTGAGTCCAGTGGAAAGGGAAAATGGTTGTAACATGAGATATAAGCAAGTATAATTACATAGAAGATTGGCAAGTCGTTTGGTTAATAACATCAGGTAGTAAGCCTACTTCCTACAAAATGAATGAACTGAAATTGGTTACCTAGGGTCCCTTCGGGGACATCTGATGAAATTGGTTACCTAGGGCCTAGGGGATTAGACTAGACCAGTGGGGCGTTGAACTTCCATAGTTCAATCGAAGGAATTTGCCACATCTGATATACCGTTTGTAGCCATTTGATGCCCTGGGATGTACTATATATATGGTAGTTTAGAATTCCCATTTGTAGCCAAACAATGAAGGTTGTGTGAGAGAAAGGCCCTCTCGAATGGTTGGTTCTAAATCAGTTGTCACGATGGGGTTCTGCTTTGTGAGATATACAGTTGACATTACTGTAATTAAGCGTCTCAAGGGTGTAGAACATGTAAACAATGAATGAACTATACGTATATCTACATTAACATTAGTGATCAGAAAGCAAATATCTCAATGGTGAAAGTCTAGAAGCTGGTTGGTTATTTACCTGGTAAAACTTCTCAGTGAGATAAGCTCCAGGTTTAGTACTGTACAAACAAGACAGATAAGTTGGGAGGTAAAAACACTGGGGTTCACTGAAACATTTTCAATTTTTCATTAGTTCACTTCATTGCTTGTTGAGCATTTCAATCATTGGCTCGAGGATGACCGATTTAGGATTAACCATTGGAGGGCCTTTCTCTCTCCTCTCAAGCTCCTCAAGCCTGAAGGTAACCAGCCTGTCCCAATTCCCTCCTTCAAAGAGCACTCCTGCCTTTCCATCTGTAATCCTCTGAACAATTCCACAATACATGTAGAATGGGTTTTTCGGGTTCTTAACGATGGCGATCATCCCTGGTAGTAACATTGGCAGCTCAGGTGTTTTCGGTTTAGTCGAGGCAAGGACCGACTTCAATTGGTCATCTTCTCCTCCTTTCTTTGGTGGCGGGGGTGGATTTTTCTCCAGGAACTTCTGGAGTCCCTTTTCACCTCCTGGAAAGCCACCTGTTAAGCCTAACATCTCCTTCTCAAATGCATCTTCTGATATCCCCCCTAGTTTTGAACTTTTGTTCTCAGTATCACCTGTTTGGGCCTCCTCATTTCCTTCTGTTGGTTGTGGCGGAATTTGGGTGTCTTTCTTGAGCTCTTCTATGAGCCCTGCCTCACCATTGCATAAACCTCGGCCACCCAAGATCTGAAAGAGGTCAAATTTCGCGCTGACTGTTTTCTTATTTTTGATTCCTTTGTTGCATGTTGAAGAGAATGATCTCCGAGTTAGTACTTTTATTATGTTGTTTTGGCCTAGAAACTGTGATTTGTGAAGTATGGGAACTCGTATAGTCGAGGGTGATATTGACGCAGATGCCATGTTTAGCAGATGAAGTTAGCACTTGGCAGAGAAGAGGAAGAAGAGGAAGTTGTAACAATCTTTAGTCTGATTTCTGACCACATATGATAATAATTAGTGGGGTTGATACGTGATAGAGTGATATCTAGCTTCCACCACTTATATACTTGCGTTGCTATACTTCTCTGGCACGACACTGGCTCTCTAGGATTTCTTCGTTTTATATACTCGCTCCATTTCGCCTTTATTGTCCTACTTTTTATTTTGGAAAAATTTAAGAGATAGAAGTAAAATGTCTACTCTACCCCTTTTGATTAGGAAGAATGGGGCTAATGTCATTTTGATAGGGTGACTGCGTGAGTGGTAGTCAAAAGATTAAGAGTGTTTGTGATAGTCCACCTGTTTTAGCATACTAAATTTAGAAAGAGGATAATTAATTAGAATAAATTTTGGAAAATAGATGACAATAAAAGTGAATCGGAATGATTATTTTTTGGTTTTAAAAGTAGTCGGGAACTATAATAGCTAGTACATCTTTTGGTAATTAAATATGATGGTTTTTTTCTCACTATGATCGACTTTCAATGCTCTATTTATTTTCAAGCTTATAAAGCGACGATTTATTTATTTATTTTTTGTTCAAATCGATTATCTTTTCGAGAACTGTGGCTTGAAAGAGAGATTTGTCAAGTTTGGAACTCATAACACAGAGATATGGTCACTCAAAGTTTGTTTGTTCAAAAACACCTTGACGTACGAAAACTCCTAGCCACTGGATCAAAATACGACAATTTTTTTCCAAATCGTAGTTCTCGGAAAGATAATCGATTCGGAAAAAAAAATGTCACTTTCTAAACTCATAAACACGAATTATGACCTCTTAAAGTTTTTCGAATAAAAAATCGGGTATTTCGGGCAACATGTCAAACATTAGGGGTACTGCGTGCATTTTTCCGGGTTTTTTGTGTAAAAGGATCTATGACAGCGATTGTTATGGTGACAGTATTTGAAACGAGGCCATGAACACCACCTCTCAATAGGAATGTCAATAGGGCGGATATAAGTGAATACTCCATTCGGGGCGGGTACGAAAATTGTATCCGCATGGGTAGTGGAGCGGGGATGAGTTTTGAATCTTACCAATTTTATTCCCGTCTACCCGTCAATCATTAAAAACCTTAATAGTAGTACGGTGATTTTATAGAGCTTATTTTGTTATATTTAAGATAGGTTTTTTTGTCAAAACCTATCTAATATTTATCTCATTTTCAAATACACTACCTACCATTATTTGTTATGTTATTACTTACTACCTTACTCGGTTACTCCACAACAAATTTGTCAAAACACTAAATTGGAGATTTCTGGTTAATTTGATCCAAAATTCCGCCGTTGACTAGCTAGAATTATAATTTTTGGCTAAATTTTGATGAATCCTATCGAATCTTAACTTTTTTCTTCTAAAATTTATTTTAAATTTAGATAAATTTACCTCAAACTCGATCGGGAAAACTTAGGTCAAAAAATAAATGAAACGACATACATAAAACATTTACCTCAACAGTGACATCAGCATCCTCACGTGGTTAGGGGCCTCTCGATGATTGGGATTTGGGATCAATGAACGGGTGAGTGACGCCTCGAAACCAACCATCGTAGTCTCGTGCAAGCTCCCCCGGGAACGAAGCTGTGCTCGATCTCTCAGAAAGGTGTACTCGGTGATCCTCCTAATTGCCCCATAGATGATCCGCATACGGGCCTAAATCTACCTCTTACCCTATTCCCGAAGCTAGACGATGGACTTTCCCCTTAACAATGGGTCCTATAACAACATGGTTGTACCAAAACTAACGTAAACACCTATCGAATTGTTACGGCTCAGTAATGTCCATGAACCAGACACAACCAGAAAAAGGGTACGAGGGTACTTATTCTCTTGTCCCATACCATACGGCTCCCACCTAACATAAGCAGTCGTAACACCGTATGACATCCTTTAATACTCCATTAACTTCTCCGTAGACCGAGGAAAAGGACCAACAAATGTCCAACACGACACCGAGGCTGACTCAGACCAATCTTCGAGGGTGGACCGGGTCTAAACCGAGTTGTCAAAAGTTAGTGGATCTGGTCGCAAAAATGGCAAGCAATTTTTTGGGGGCAAATATAGAAAATGTAAATAGTGGTGTCATTTTTTTGGGTTATTTTCACTTTGGTAATTAATTGGGCATGTTAACTTAGTAAAATAACACATACTCCGTACATGATAATTAGGCACCTGAAATAGAGTAAGTGAAATTTGGGTACCCAAAACACATTTAGTTATAAACCTTGGACACCCAAAGTAGAATTGGGTAAATGTGAGACACCTAAAGTGAAATTTCGCGAAACTTTGGGCATCCAAAGTGAAAATATCCCAAAGAATAATGTCGTACCAGTAGGACCTGAACACGATAGACTTATACTTGACTCGACCCAACTCAGTTGGGTGACACCTCAAATTCCGTAGACGGAAATGGTTAGAAATGAAGCGGTAAAAGTAGAAAATGGAGGGACCAAGTATTACCGAATAGTGGAACGAAGACTGAGATACGAGTAATCATGGATTAAGACGAATATCTATGTCATTGGCCGGCCTTGCCTTTTTTATTTTTACAGAACATCAACACATTATTATTACAAATAATATTTAAAAAAATCCCTTTTCTGTATTCTTTTTCTCATACATCCGATCAACTTAGCTCCATTAAAGATTCAATCTTTCTTGTTAAGGTATTTCCTAATTTGTCTAAGCTTCTTAGATTTTGATTTATTTATTTATATAATTTGCTGGTAATATGATGGATGAGCTTTATGCTTTATTAATTGCTAAGCTTGTGATTATTATTTCATGTATGACTTATTGGATTAAACTTGATCTCCCTGTTTTCATGCCTAACTTTTTATTGCTTAATTAGGTATGCAATTTGCTTTATTCTTACCTCACATCATCTTTCTGATTTTGTTTTGATGGGAACTCAGATATGGAAACTAAGAGTTAGGCTTAATACTGTGTTGCTTAATACTCCCTCCGTCCTCATCATTTGTTTACGTTTGCTTTTGTCACAAAGACCTAGGAGAGAGTAGAGGACCCTTTGTGAGTTTGTGGTTATTGTTATTGTTATATATTGGATGACAAGGACATTGAAGATCAATTTACCCGGTAGAAACATGCCTAATATAGAAAGGTAAACAAATGAATGAAACACCCAAAAATGAAATAGTTAAACAAAGGACCGGGACGGAGGAAGTATACAAGAATTGTTGCCTGGTTGTACGATTACTTACCAAGAGGTGTCATGGAGACATGGGTGAGTTCAAACATACAATTGAAGGCAGTGTAGAATCATCATTTATGTTACTTCAGCTCTTCACTTTGACTACGCGACTTGTATCCAACATTCCAACCTTCTGAATCGTCATGACTGTTCTACGATTCATTTTAATCAAAATCAAACTTTTTCACAGGATAGTCATGTGAGGCACTCAATTCCGCATTTTATCCAACACTTCCAGTTGAAATTGAGTTGTAGTAACACAGTGTGTCCTTTCTCATTACTGTTTGTCATATTTGATGTGCGTTATGGACTTATGGGTACAACATGAATTGCTTTTCATATATTGTTTTCCGTATTTCCAGCCAACCAAGCGGAAATTTTGTTCCCCATATTGTGAAGCCAATTAGAAGGTTGACAAAATTTCCTTCATGGGTGATGGTCCCAGATACATCGAAATTATACCAGATTACTTTGAGGCATCAACTTCTGCAGCAGATTCTCCTCAGGAGATAGATTCCGATTGTTCGGTATCTTGTGAAGAGTCATCTCATACATCAACATCTGGCACGATTTCTCAATTTCAGAGAAATTCTTTCACAGCACAAAAGAGTCCTGACATCTCTAATAGGTATCTGTTTATTTGTTTACGAACTGTAGCTAAATGAGTCGTTAATGATATAGGCTTTCTTGTTCTTTCTCCGCGTTTTTGTGGACCAGGAAAAAGTTCAGAACTGCTTCATTCATGTTGAGATTATTTAGCTTAAAGGGGATACATTTCACTGGTGCAGATGGTGAAGAAAAAGTAAGCTAATATTCACCTCTCGTTCATGCTGTTATTGTTGTAGTAGTAATAGTTTATGTCTGACTAATTGCAACTGGAACTGATAGGTTGAGTTAAGTGCTGTAGAACTAGAATCTCTCCGATCAGAACTTAAAGATATAGAAGAAAGAGAGGCGCATTTGAAAGCACAGTATGATAAATTTCTGTCTTTCTAAAATGTATGATTAGCTAATTACTTTCTTTTGTTAACATCCACCAAACCAATTTAGGTTGGAACACCTCAATGAAATTTTGAGGTGGGCTCGTCTATCGGGATACTTGTATATGCGAACGGTACGGGATCCCTCTACTTTGATTCTTAAAATGTCAAAATAAATTAATGCTCGTAACATATCAAGTCACTTTTGTAATACATGGCCAGTTTTATTACTTGCAATTTTTTAGAGATGGGATGCATTACCAGGAGAGCTGCCTCCAATTGAGGATTGTGATGTTGACGATTGGATTCCACGTTTTGTTGTCTTGCAAGGACCATGCCTCTTCTTCTACCTTTCATCTACAGGTTTTAATATTTCTCCAAGTTTTTTTTAAAGCAAGTATTGTGTGTTGTGTCAGTCCTGAATATCAGTTACTGTGATGTTTTACCACACATTATATTTGGAGAAATCAATGGTAAAGGTTGACATCATTTGACCACAAAAGTCAAATGGGTAATAAATTTAGGGGCAAGGTAGCTGTATGGATGTGGTTGAACAGCGGATTCAGTTCCACAACGCGTGTTACTTTTCGAGTCTTTTGTGGAGGAGTACACATCATCTATGTGACCTGCCAATTTTGATGTGCAGATTTGAGTCCTTTAGATTCAACTCTCCTTTCCGACATTGTTAAAGTGGATCAATTACCAAATCTTGTTCGTGAGGATGAAATTGTTTGGCATTGCTTTTACATTGTGACGCGTTATGGACTCAGGATAGAGTGCTCTAGTGTTTCCAGAATACAGGTAAGTTCAATGGTTAGCCCTCATGCTGTCGTTTGCTGTTATCAATAATCGCTTAATTGCTTCTTTATGTTACTGCCTTTTTGCGATGATTAGTATTTAGTGAGCCTCTAGAAACTGATTCTGTTTGGCAGTATGCTAAAAGGATTTGCGGACTTGTAGTTGCTGGGGGGAATGTTGACTGCAATGTTCTGTTGTTTCGTCATTTGTTTTTTCGTCAAAAACGGCTGATACTGAGACCATAACTTCTTGGTACAGGTGGATTCTTGGTTGACAGTGTTGCGTACAGAGTGCAGGTTTACTGACAAAATTGGCGAAAGTTGTGACAGCATTGCTCAGAATTGTGTTTAGTCTTGTAACACAAGGTTGACGGAATTGTACCTTGTTTTCCTGGGAAAACGTTCTTGAACGGTTGTAAATATGACCCAATCTATGTAAATAATGACATATATATTGTGTTTACCATGTACTCCTATAGTCCTATATGGTAAGTTTGTAACCTTCTAAAGTTTGTGGTGGTGTTTTCAAATAAAGTTGGGGAATATTCGCCACGTACATTAGAATTTAATACAAAATACAAAATACGGAGTAATTATTTTGTTAGGATATTTTAATAAAAAGATAATAAATAACTTGAACATAGAAAATACCGAGTATAAATTAAAAGCTATTACCAATGTTGTGTGTCAAATTTACCCTTTTCATCCCGTTTTTTATATGGAATAGGATCCTCTATATGAAGATGTGCTTCGTGCTTCGAGCATCCTCACACACGATCCTGCGTAATTTATGTATCGCTTTGCTTCCCGTCCATAACTAGGTTACCACCAATGAGCGGAATTAGACTTCCCGTACAAGTAAACGCCTGGTGAAAATGAGGCACGTCACCAACATCATGAATCTCCGATAACCATGATTTATTATCCTGATCCTTTATGTTATGCCATTTGACTTGAACCCCCTTATGTTTGGCATGTAATATCTTACAACCTCTGGCCACCAGGATCTCGTCTTGACCACAATTCCTGCTATTTTTCCTGCAACTAAGCGGGAACACGGGCAAATACCTCTGGTTGCTACGCAAATCAGAGAGTTTAAACAG
>JAYMSF010002398.1:0-10325 GCA_036897335.1 Silene vulgaris
CCCACCAAAAAAAAAAAAAAAAAAAAATTTACAAATTCACGGTGAACTGATGACTAATTGACTATTCGTGCACAAACAAATATCTTAAAATATAACATCAGAATTTAAAGTTAAATTACAGAAGCTAAAAATTGGGATAACAGAAGATTAGAATTAAAACGAGAAAATTATCAATATTTTAATATCTTGTGAAAATTAATAAGACGTAAAACAAGACTTTTAAATCAATATTAGGGCATTAGCAATAGAGGTTTATCAATAGGTTTGTAAGATGATGTGTCAATTATTTTAGAGGTTTGTCTACACACCCTTTATTGTTGGACAAGGGTGTTGAGGTTCATGGATGAAAGGGGTTACAATATAGTATCCAGGCTTGTGGAGAGAGGATGTGAGAGAAGAATTAATATAGTGGGTCATGTCATGAACCTTGAAGAGTTTTTTGTATTGTTGGTATGAGGTTTGTACATAATGAGTTTGTATATTATCTTATGTGGCATGAGAACAAACCTATTGGAGATTTGTCTATTGCTAATGCCCTTATATCCCATATCAAAATATTTACCAGTCTAACAATTGTTTTTATTGTTGTATATGGCAAGTACTAACACCCATCTATCGTATATGGGTATTTGTTTGGACTTGACATTTGTAATTTGTGGATTTGTGACTTTACATTAGTGTTGGTGGATTTAGATTAGCGATAGCCATTCGTTAAGAGTGGACTAATTTTTTTTTTCTTTTTTTTACCTAACAATACTTCAACGTATTCAACTTGTTCTTTACTTCCTTAGCCATCTTTTAAGATTTTCATGTCAATTTCTCGTTGAGAAAAATGACATTGCACCGAAAATATAATTAGGATTCGGTTAACTAATTTTTATAAAAAAAATATGATTTTAATATAGCAAGGGGTAAAGTCGTTTATTTTTGGTATTTCCACCCATTCTTGAGCCCGTTTATCTGCTCCATCAGTGATCAGATCTATTAGGATATGGTTTCTTGACATGGTATAAGAGTCGTGTGACCGTGAGATCACGGGTTCAAATCCTGGGAGTCCCTAATATCTGACGAGTGAGTTTCAGCACACGGTATGAAGGAGTCTGTGCACTAATTAACTACTCTTCAAGCCCAAAAGGCAGCATTCGAGAGGATATAAGAATATTAAATATTGATTGGATCTCAACAATTACCTTAGGGTTTTGGTTTAGATGATCTTCTTAACCAGACCCAACACTACCTTCGTTCCATCACTATCTCAAATCCAAAATAATTCTTCTCTAACAGCCATGTATACCCACAAGGCCACCAGTCAAGAGACAATTTTCCCCTAATATATACTCCCTCTGTCCCGGTCATTTATTGTCCTTTGGTTTTGACATAATGATTAAGGAAAGAGGAATGAGCCAATTACAAACTATAATCAAATATAATTAAACAATGCATCACTCTTTATCGTTCATGTTACATAAAATTTGAGATTCATGTAGGTCATCAAAAGTTAAAAGGGTTTTATAAAAGTGTGATTATTTATTCGATCACATTATTTAAAAATTAATACACGACATTATGTTAGTGCATGTTAGGCTTTGAGATTATTAATTCCTCCATTGTGTGTCAAAGTTTACAAACTCTAATTTAAATGATCATATGTTTTGGACACGAGTTCTAAAATCGACAATTCTTTTTCTTTAATATCGCAGTTCTCGTCCGATTGGACAAAAAGAAAGAATCGTCATTTCCAAAACACGAGAGATGTTATTCAAAGCTTTTATTTTTGAATTTTCCTTCAAAAAGGATCTAAGCCTTTCTATAATTGCCAATGTGGGATATTGGAGCTTTTTACAATTATGGTGGTGTTCTTTACCCAAAGATAGATACAAAGTCAAAAGTTACAATATTCGTATCAATATCCTCTACCACCCTTCCGCATATATTTGATTTTATCACTTTCGACATCAATTATTGAAGATGTTTTAGTCTAGTGATTAAGACGGAGTTATCATGGACAATTGGTCTCAGTTTCGATCCCCCTCACTTCTATTGTAATACGACAAAGTACGCGCTTTATAGCCTTTATTAGACAAAAAAAAAAAGAGTTCGACATCAACTACCGATTCCCGGCTCTCTAAATAATTTTTTTTTATCATATAAAGGTAGAAAAGTTCATAGCCTAGTGAGTCGCACATTTACTTGTTGGACAAACAGTTTGCATTTAATCGTTCAGTGAGTTTCACATTGGTTTGTAAGACGAGTAGTTTACATTTAATCGGTCATACCCTTTCGGCCTTTCGCAAAGTTAACCTTTATAGTGTGTACCAGTAGATGCATATCAAATATCAATGAGACTTTTTAAGCTCGACAATTATTGTTTAAGACGGGTCAAATAATATGAAAAGCAAAAGATTTATCTTAAATATTTAAGTGAGATAATGTTTGACACGTTTTACTAACTACGATTTAGAACTCTTTCTTACTTACCTAATGGAGGAAGGAATTAGTACTTGGTCAATTTTACAAATTCAATTAATTAATTAAAAGATGAACTGATGAGAGAGAAAGCTCCTCATTCTCTCTAGGTTTAATCAATTTTAGGGTTTTTTTCCCAGCAAATGGCAAGGAAAAATACACAAAAATTCAGACTAAACCTAAGAAATCAAAGGCACAAATTAAACTTTCTTTCAACAATTGTGAGGATCTTAATCTTGATATGGATAATTCGAAGAATCCTGGATCTGTGGCTTCTACAAGTACTGCTCCTGCTATTGTAATAGAAGGACCGTCTTCTGCAGATGCCAGAACTACGAAAACTGTCGGAGAGCTGGTGGGTATTCCGGTCCTAAATCTCGAGGCTGTAGTGGAGGACATTCCCTATGAATCTGAGTCAGAGCCGGTGAATGCTCAAAAGGAATCAACTTTGGAACAACTTAATTCGTCTGTTGACAATGAAGAGGAAGGGTGGACCACAGTATCTGGTAAGTCTCGATCTCGTTCTGTGTCTCCTAAACATGGTAATGGCCTACTCCAGTTAACCATAGACGATGTGCAACCTGAAATTGATATTTGGTCAACTGCGGTAGTCTGCTATGTGCTAGGCGGTAATCCACCTTGGGAACTTCTGTCTGGGTTTATTAATCGCATATGGGGGAAGTATAAGTACGACAAAATTGGGTTTTTGCCAAATGGAGCTTTCCTTGTCCATTTCCCTACCATGGAATGCAAAAACCTGGTTCTACAACAGGGGTTCCCCATGTACAACAATAAACCTCTCATTACCAAACCTTGGACTGAGGAATGTAGTTTGGCTAAGGAAAAGGTGAAATCTGTTCCAATTTGGATTCAGCTCTGTGGTCTTCCTCTGAAATTTTGGGGCCAGTCTAGTTTGGAGAAGTTGTCCTCTCTGGTGGGTAAGTTCATGAGATGTGACATCCCTACTCAGGAAAAAACTAGACTTGGATATGCCAGAATTATGGTGGAAGTAGAGGTAGGCCAAGAATTTCCTGATAGACTCTTCTTCAAAGATGAAAAAGGGATTGAAACTAGTGTATCCATTGAATATGAATGGAAGCCTGATGTCTGTAACTTATGTAGGGGAATTGGGCATAGTGGAGATATGTGTAAAAAGAAGAGTGAAACTCAGGCTCCTTCTAAGCCCCCTCCACAGCAGAGACAAGAATGGAGACCCATTGCTAGGAAAGGCCTTACTGTGCCAGCTCCTGTTGCTCCACCTGTGGCAACTACTCCTGGTTCTTTAAGAGGTCCTACTAGGCCTGTGTCTCCTATTTTGTCTCCTGTTACTGTAGTTACTACTATGGTCAGACAAGAACATCATGATAAGCCTGAAGTGGGTAACCAATCTCCAACTTATACAGAAGAGCTCTCTGGCCCTAAGAAGCACATGAATGGGGGACAAGATAATCCACCAGGTGAAATTATTAATGGATAATATTGGATGCTGGAATGTGAGGGGTATGAATAAAGTAAGTAAGCAACTCGAAATAAAGCGTTTTCTTTATCAGAATAATATAGGTCTGTATGGGTTAGTTGAGACTAAAATAAAAGACCTGAATTGCTCTAGGGTTTTAAATACTTTTGGTCAGACTTGGAAAGGGATGAGTAACCTTCAATGTCATCCTGGGGGGCGTGTGTGGTTAATTTGGTTGGATCACATGTTCTCTGTCTCTGTTGTGACTATGTCTGCACAGCAAATAACAGCTAATATCACTGAACTGGCTTCTGGTCATACCTTTCTGTATTCTGTTGTGTATGGCTCAAATGATGATAATGAAAGACTATCTCTCTGGGAGGAGTTGAAACAAATCAAGGATGGGTGTCATGGTCCCTGGAGTATCTGTGGGGATTTCAATAACCTCTTGGATACTATTGAGAGAATTGGATTTTAGAGAATGTGTGACTTATTGTGAACTGATGGATGTGAAAGGCCAAGGTTCTTTCTTCACTTGGAATAACAAACATGAGCCTAATACAAGGGTGTTCTCTAGACTTGACAGATTTATGGTTAACATTGAGTGGTTGACTGCCTATCCTGATTGCTATGCCTACTTCCCACCTGAGGGCTTATTTGATCACAATCCATGCATTTGCTATAGGAGAGTGGTGAGGCAACATAGGCCTCATTTTAGATACTTCAATATGTGGGGTCAGGATGCTCATTTCAAAGATCTGATTCAATTTCATTGGCAAAAGAAAGTAACTGGTTCATGGATGTTTCAAGTCGTTACCAAGCAGAAAAATTTTAAGTACCCTCTGAAAATGCTTAACAGGAATAGATTCTCTGATGTTGAGAAGGCTACTGATATTGCTCATATTAGGCTTACTGAGCTTCAGACCCGGATGCACAGTGATCCTACAAATCTTCATATCCTGGCAGAAGAATCTAATGCTGCTGAGGAATATAGAAATCTATTAAAGGCTCAGTTCAGCTTTCTCAGTCAAAAAGCAAAGGTGGCTTGGGTTTGTGAGGGGGATGAAAACACTAGATACTTTCACAATCAAATTAAATCTAGGCAGATGCATAACAAGGTTCTAAAGATTAATGATAAGGATGGTCATCTTCATTATGATCCTCAAAGCATTGAACATGCTTTTCTGGACTACTATATGCATCTGTTGGGGACTAATGCAACCACTGATAAGGTCCATATTCCTACTGTGAGAATTGGTAATGTAATCACTGATCATCACACAACCATTCTCCTGAAACCTATCTCTCCAGATGAAGTTAAGACTGCTATTTTTGGTATCCCTAGTTCCAAATCGCCTGGACCTGATGGATTCAATAGCCAGTTTTATAAAGATTCTTGGGATGTCATTGGAAAGGACATAACTGGGGCAGTGCTGGATTTTTTCTCTACTGGAAAGCTGTTGAAGCAGGTAAACACCACTACCTTAACACTTATTCCTAAAATTAAAAATCCTCTGAGTGTTCTGGACTATAGGCCTATTGCCTGCTGTAACATCATTTACAAATGTATTACTAAGACTATTTGCACTAGATTAGCTGATGTGTTGCCTGACATTGTGAGTAGTAGTCAAGGGGGGTTTGTTAAAGGTCGAAATATTGTGGAAAATGTCCTAATTTGTCAAGACCTTGTTAGGCTCTATAATAGGAAGCATGCATCTCCTAGATGTCTTATTAAGATTGATCTCAAAAAAGCATATGACTCCGTGGAATGGGAATTTCTTAAACAAATGCTTATTGCTCTCAAATTTCCTTCACATTTTATTCATCTTATCATGACATGTGTCACCTCTCCCTCCTATACCATCAATGTCAATGGGAATGCTTTTGGTTTTTTTCAAGGGAAAAGGGGGCTGAGGCAAGGAGACCCTCTCTCCCCTCTTTTGTTTACCATTTGTATGGAATACCTTTCTAGGATTCTACATGTGGTAGCTCAGCAAAGTTCTTTCAAATTTCACCCCATGTGTGGTCACATTAAACTCAACCACTTGCTTTTTGCTGATGACCTTTTAATGTTTAGCAAAGGCAATGCATCTTCAATTATGTGGCTGCTAAGATCTTTCTCCACATTTTCTGCTGCCTCTGGGTTACATCTTAACAGAGACAAGTCTGATATTTACTTTAATGGGGTTAGACCTGACATTATTGAGGATATTGTGAAAATTTCTGGCTTTAGAATTGGAAAGCTACCCTTCAAATACTTGGGTGTCCCTATCTCTGCTAAGAAAATCACTAAGTTTGAAGGGCAGAAACTCATTGAGAGAATTGTCTCTAGGATTAAGGCTCTTGGGGCAAGACAGCTTTCATATGCTGGGCGCTTAATCTTGGTTAAATCTGTTTTGGCTACTTTACACTCCTATTGGGCATCAATTTTTCTAATTCCAACTGGTATTATGTAGAAAGTGGATGCTATTTGTAGAAATTTTTTGTGGGGAGGCAGGGATACTTACCTTAGATCCCCAAATGTCAGCTGGGACAGGTGTTGCTCCCCAAAAGAAGAAGGGGGATTGGGTGTGAAAAATGCCCATCACTGGAACAAGGCTTTGCTTGCTAAATATACATATTGGTTGGCCACTAAAAAGGACCATTTATGGGTTAAATGGGTTCACCATGTGTATATGAAAGGAAGTGATTGGAAAGAGTATACTCCCCCCTTGGATTGCAGTTGGTCCTGGAGAAAACTTATGCAGGTTAAGGATACTTTCTTACCTGCATATAGTGGTGACTTGTGGATGAGTAACACTAAACCCTACTCTTTATTTGCTGGATATCAATGGATCAGAAGCAAGAATGATAGAGTTCCTTGGAGGTTTCTATGCTGGAACTCCCTCAATGTTCCCAAAACCTCTTTTATCTTTTGGGCTTATCAACAAAATCGATTGCTTACACTTGATAGACTACAAAGAATGGGAATGAGAACTGACATCTACTGTTTTATTTGTGGTTTAGAACCTGAGACTCACCTTCACTTGTTTCATCATTGTCACTTCAGCAAGCAATGCTTTAAGTTGCTACAGGAAAAGTTGCAGGTACAGTTGAATTCTGAGACTATGATTCAATGGTTTTCTACAAGCAGGAACAGAAGTGCTCTTCAAAGGATCTTTATAGGGGCCTGTTTCGTGGGTACTATTTACAATATCTGGAATGCAAGGAACAATGCTCGTTTGTCTCATCATGTTATTAATCCTAAGCATCTGGTCAATCAAGCTTGTGCTGCTGTTTATGCGAGATGGAATCAGAGGAATAAGAAGGCATTGCGCACTCATGACCAAAATTGGATAGATTATGTATTTGCCCAATTTCAATAGTTTATTGCCTCTTGTTTCTTTCATGTAATACCTATAAACTTTGTAGTACTCTATTCTTTTATTATATATACTTACCCTTCACCAAAAAAAAAAAACAAAAAAAAAAAACAAAAAATTCAATGCATTAAATTCAAAAAGCAAAATTTTGGGAGCTAGCTACCTGTATCATGGAGCAATCCTGCTTTGACTCTACGGTGTCACAACGTTGATTACGGAGCTGCTTGAAAGGGTATAAATACTCCTGTTTATGAATTCTACATATAAGTTTCTTGTATATTACTTTATATTTTTTGAAAGAAAATGGAGAATGAGAAACAATCTGAATGTTTCAGGACAGGACAGAGTGCACAAGAGAGGGGATTGTCACATGTCCCTGAGTGCTATGAGGTTCCCGCCTCTCAACGCCCTACCTTGAACTCACCAATAGCCAACGTTCCTGTCATCGATGTGGCAGGACTGCGAATGGGTCCTACACAACGCTCTACTGTCATTAATTCCATTGGAAAAGCTTGTTGCCGCTTTGGATTTTTCCAAGTAAGCCTAATATTTCAGCGAAATATGACTGTATTTATGGTATTACTATGCATTACATATTTCCATGTAAGCCCAACTTTTTATGGTAGTACTAAACATCATATCTTAAAAAGGCGGTTTTGATGCAAACGGGTTTTTGATTGCCAGTGTGTTAGAGTTGGTATTAGCATGGAAAACAGGAAAGTATATATATTTGATAATTTGAACTTGTAAATGCTTGAATAGAGTATTGTATTGTCTATCCAAGGTTGTTAACCACGGGATAGAGCAGTCGATTCTTGATAAAGCCCTTGCTGCAGCAGACGCTTTTTTCGAGCTGCCAACAAACGAAAAGATGAAGTTCATGTCAAGTGATGTGCACAAGCCAGTGAGGTATGCCACAAGCTTGAGGGATGGCATTGATAAGATCCAATTTTGGAGGGTTTTTCTTAAGCACTATGCCAATCCCTTGGAACATTGGATTCAATCTTGGCCTGAGAATCCACCCACTTACAGGTATTTCATCTTGGCCTTAAAGATGTGTTTTTTCGGCATCACTTCTAGCCTTTCTGTTCAAGTAATGTTATCAGTATCACACTTGTCATGCAGTCAAGCGGACATTTATATTACTTTGCATACCGGTTCATGACACTTCATTTTAAGCCAAAAACATACTTATACGGATTTTTCATTATCAAGCAGAGTCAGACACTTGGACACGTACTTGTTCAGGATACTTGAACCAAGTCTGAGCAACGTAGGCGATAACTGTTTTAAGGTCTTATACAATGCTCCCAGGCTCCTAAGTCCTAACCAGAATAATTTAATATATATGCTGAAAATGCTCACAGATAAAGCCAAGCATTGGGAAAAAGGAATGATGTAAATCAAACTAGTTAAACAATGTGTTTGTATATTTGGATTATTTACGTAAAAGACAGCCGCAAAATCTAAGCTCAATCTTGCATGTTACCTTTACTTCTGCTACATGTTTAGCTAAAAATGATACAAAATAACTGCAAAGCATTAATATACTTCTACTTGCATTTTGGAATCTTTGGAATCATATATTTTGGATGTTTTCGCTACCACAATCATCATATACTTCGGTATAATAGATCCATCTTCTTCTATGTTTCTTCTGAGTATGCCACTATAAGCGTAAACCTCAGCGACGCTCTCTGCTTTAATTCACATCTGAACACCTCAACCACTTAATATATTTAGTTAACTCTGGTGTTTCACATAACATTCAGGGAAGACATGGGAGCATATTCGGCAGGGGTACAGAAACTAGCCATGGAATTAGCCGGTGCCATTACGGAGAGCCTTGGTTTGGGTCCGAAATATCTTAAAGAAGAACTAGGAGGAGGTATGCAAGTAATAGCCTCAAACTACTATCCACCATGTCCTCAACCTCATCTAACTCTAGGGCTGCCACCTCACTCAGACTATAGTTGTTTAACGGTTCTCCTACAGAGCTCGCCAGGGCTCGAGATTAGGGATATGGAAGACGGTGGGTCGTGGAAATTGGTGCCGCATCTTGATGGGGTCCTCCAAGTTCATATTGGGGATCATTTTGAGGTACTAAGCAATGGAAGATACAAAAGTGTAATTCATAGAGCTATACTTAATTCGACGAAGACTAGGATGTCTATTGCTAGCCTTCATAGTTTGGGATTGGATGACCAAATGGAACCTGCTAATGAATTGGTAGATAAAGATCATCCCAAGGGATACAAGTCCAGCAGCTTTAGAGATTTTTTGAATTTTCTTAGTGCTAATGATCTTGCCCAAGGGAAGATTAGTTTCCTAAGCACCCTTAAAATGTAAAACTAGCTACTTTCAGTTATAATGATACCGAAGATGTCTTAGTTTAGTCACTGAGATGGAGGTGTAACATTAATTAAATTGTATTAGGGTACCTACTTTGCACCTTATATCGGAACGACAATGATCGAAGAGATCTTAGCCTAGTGGTTAAGACTGAAATATCATGACAATATGTCACGACTCACGAGTTCAATCCCCTCCCCCATGTTGTACTAGCCTTGCGCATCATTTGAAACACTAGAAAATATCGGACTCCCTGTTTGACAATGTTATATCTTTTTGCCAATTTTACGGGAAAGAAAAAAAAAAGTTGCCAAAAAGATACTTCGCAGAGGTAATTCTTACAAGTCACAACAACAATAGATACGAGATGGTTTTGGATTGGTTGACGTGAAGATCAATTTTTTTTATAAGTCAAGAAAATTAGGTTGATTCTTTGAGGTATGACCAACATATCTCATCCTTTCGAATAAGTGAGTTAAGTTAAAACCACTGACTTTCAAACTAGCTCGAAAGAGTTAGACATGAATGTCCAATAGAAGCCATAAAGTCGCAAATATATTCGCTTCACGAAAGCAATGTTTAATTATCACTTCATCAAAAAAAATGAAAGTATAATTTTATATTCTTGGTATACTAGAAACTAGATTTCATGCCCGTGCGTTGCACGGGTTATAAAAATTGACTCACCT
>JAYMSF010002399.1:0-10325 GCA_036897335.1 Silene vulgaris
GGGGGGGGTAATACACTTACAGAAGGCAGCTCAACAGGAGTAGTATCCCTTAAAAGGAAGGCTTCACTAAGAATGTTCATATCAAAGGGTCGTATGCGTGTTTTTCCATCCTGTGAATAAGACGGGTTTTGGATTAACTGATCCAACTGCATTCCTTCTCCTTTCCGGATTTCTGTATCTCCAACCACGTTGTGAAGGTAGTGGGTATCTGAGACTGACACAGGAAGAGACTTTTTGCAGAAAAATTCATGATGCGGTAGCAGCTTATAATGAGTTATCAGATCAACGGCACCTGTAAGCTCCCTAGGACCTGATCCAATAAAGAGGGACATAAGCAAGAAGAAAGAATTACATCAAATCCATTGTCAGATCCTTTACATTGCCGATTTAACTAGTTCGGATACCAGTTTATTTAGCTCCGAAACTTCACAATTACAAAATGTTCTAAATCAGGTAATGACAAGCGCAACAATATTTGAAAATATCCAGGTTAGATAATCAAAATGTTGATTTTAAGCAAACACTTCAAGACAGCAGTGCCACATATGTCTCACGTCACATTTGCTAGTTGACTAGTTGCACACTTGTACATGCCAGAAAACTGTCAACATCGAGAAGATATGCATATCTAAGCCCTCCCACAGACCCCTATATCAACGTTATCTATAGTGGCCATGGGATGGATTGTTTTTTTTATGATATCAACACGACACATAACGAAAATCAAATTTATGCATTTACCTCTTCCAAACTTTTGGTTGTCTGACTCCATTAATCAACATTTCAACACATGGCAAACCTTCATCAACTAGCTGTAAACAACAGAAAAGCAATCAGGACAACACAATACACAGTCTTCAAAGTTCACAGTTCACACTGATGACTGTTAGATGTATCCAACTCTGGTTTAAAAATTTAATCGAGGTGCCCTACAACTTCTCCAAAACTTGGAACCAAAAACTCACTACTCTTACCTTAGGGATATAACAAAAGAGACTACAGAGCACAAGGGATCACTAAATTGTATGTGCTTCTTACATTGTCAAGTAGTAGTTGGTTGAATGATGTAATTTTTATTATGGATCATCCGAAAAGAACATTGTATTGGTCCCGCCTTTTAGGCTTAGGGTAACAACCAATCAGTTATTAAGCAAATGGATTGGTTTAGCTACATGGACCCAACACCACCATTTACGGTGTGCTTGGATAACAATGAAGAAGAGAATTGGGTGGGGGGAGGGCAGCCAGTAGTAATTCTTCCTAAAGCTGCCCAATGGTCCCAAAATGAAGGAATTGGCTTATAAGAAGGGAAAGGAATACAAACCCATGTATCTCTCTTCATCAGCCACCCCAATCTACGCACTACAAAACGGTCCATACCACTCTATTCTCCTTGCATCCTCTCAAAATCCGTAAACGGAACAGAATAATAAGACTAAAGTCAACATGGGAAAGGTCATAAAAGACGGCACTTCGTTTCGGACTATTCCGTAATAGTATCATAATCAACTTCATCTACACTCTTCCATGTAGAATCAAAAGAAAGAAAAAAGTTTTATAAAGTCAGACAAAACTTGGGATAGATGAATGTAGCTAATGTGCAAAGAAGTCGTGTGTCCTTTCAACAATCACGTGTGAGCTACTTAAACAACAAGAAAATTTACGACCAAGTATAACAATCAAATTACAAAACAGAAACAGAGTAACAGACTATAAAAATGTCTTTAATCGTGCTAAAAAAAAACAAGATTCCCATCGCGCACTAAAAACATTATTCATGTCAACTTCATTACATGCTGCAACAATCACCTGAAATATAAAGAACAGTGTTTCTCCGAAAGAGGCCTGGCTCCCAAGAATAGATTTTCCAATAGGCCCACACTCTCTTACCTACGGACAACAATAAAAGCCAGAAATTAGTGTGAAAACATCAAAATTTCAAAATAGCGGCCTATTATAAACTTCATCGGATATGCCACAATCACCTTGGAGAACACCGGTGTGGCTCAAGCAGAGATGATACTCTAAATTTCAATTCTCAGATAGCTCCCGAACACTCTCAACTACCAACAATAAAAAGAAACAAACTGTTTGAAAACGATAAAATTTCAATATAGCATCCTACTTACTGCAAAGTGCAAACTTCATCAGATAAATCACAATCACCTTGAACAACACCAGTGTGACTCAAGCAGAGGTGGAAACTTTAAATTTCAATTGTCGTGTCGCTCCAATACTTTATGAGCTACCTACCAAAAGAGACATTCAAGTTTCAGGAATCAAATATTGGACAGCTTCTGGCTCCGTCCTAAAACGATTCACTACATTTTGATTTTGATTTGTACCAAAAGTACCAACCAGTTCGTTAATTTACAGGTTTACATGATAGATCTCGGATCAAATTCTAAACCAAAGGAATGAAACTAATAGGGTCAATCAAGGCACAACCTTTATGTTTCATTTTATGCAATATTAATAGTAAATATGACAAATGTGTGTCGTCACTTTACTTCTGACAATCGAACATCAAACAAGTGTATAACTTTGCTACATGAACCAGTGACATGCTAGAACCTACAGGCTACAGGGTGAAGCCTAACAGGAATCCAACACCAATTGACTTTGTTCCCTCACTCTGCACTAAGAAAAACTACTGCCCAGGAAAACATGTAATATTATTGCTATATTAGTTTGCTTCCTGTGACTGCAGCAGCAGCTAAATTAACAGAGGCAATAACCTACTCACTATAAGGGGTTTGTGAGTGAGAATGGCGAAGGACTCTCCACCTCAAAAATTACACCTAAAATCATAGTTGGCTACGAAGTGCAAACTACTACTCCTATCATATACAGCCATTCCCGTTGAATTTAACTCTATCACATACCCACGTGCTTTACAATATATTAAAGAACCCTAGTCTCGTTTCTTATTTCTGATCCTTCATGCTTTAATATTTATTCTATCACAGAGAACAAGTTGTCTAACAACAAAAATAAAAATGGAGGCAAACCTGCTTCAGAACAACACAGAACAAGTACCACCACTAGCTCACCACTGGCTCGTTGCTACTTCTAAACCTACTATGAATACCTTCATCAAAAACACCAGCCAAACAATCCACCTCGATTGCACTTCCATTCTTCCAAATACCTACCGCAACCCTCCACCCGACCCAACCCAACCCACCCAAATGACACACTCCCTTCTAATTTCAATAGGGATATCGTAATACAGATTCTGTATAGTGTATTCCATGCTTCTCTCTTCCCTAACTAGTCAACAAAACCTTCACTTACTCCGAATTAGGGAAAACTTTACCCATAAACCTCAGACAGCATATTTTACGAGCAAAGTTCCGAAAGCTGCTTACCAGTCTATAACTTAAATGCTTTGTCCAAAAGATTCGGAATAACCCGGTCAATACAAAAACAAGAACAAATCAATAATTCATACCTAAACCCAGGGTTACAAACATACAAATCAACAGTTCAACCCCAATTAAACACCTCAGAGACAATTAATTGAATGCCGCTTGAAGTTACAGAAACCCTAGAATCATAACGTAACATTAAAGAACACTATTAATCAACTCAATAACACCCTAAAACACTAAAATAATCCAAATTCATCAAATTACCTACAAAAAACACATGATCTTAACCTAAAAAACGCAATAATGCATCAAAATAATCAATTTCACATCGAATTGAAACACTAAGTAAAGAAGAAATTAAAAGATTGTGCAAAATTAAAGTATACCTGTTTGGAATTGGTGAAAAATTAGGTTAAAATCAAGTGAAATTGGAGTTTACGACAAAGAATTAGGGGAATCGAGTTGTAGAAGATGTAGCGGGAAGTTTGTGTTCGGGTTTAGTTTTATCTCTCTCTCTCTGGTCCGTCGTTGTCGTTGTTTTTCGTTTTGTTTTTGTGTGTGGAAACAAAAAAATAAACCCTTGGTATCGGGAAATAGGGAGGGGGTTGCCCAGATCTTCCCCAAATTGAATTTGCCTTACTGAACCATCCTCGGTACTCGGCTAACCCGTTTTACATAGGTGTGCGGTGAACTGGTGATAATCATTGAGACGATCTTGAATGAAGCTAGCAGGTTAAGGTCCAAATGTTTGTTTTTTTAGTAAAGCGATGCGGGATTAGCTCAAAATGAAACAAAGAACAAGAAAACTAAAACTAAAAAGCATAAAAAGGAATTATATGAGGTCAAGCAACGCCCTCAACATCTTGATGTAGCAAACGAAACTTATATGGGATCGAGTTAGGGTTGAAGTATTTCGACAAGAACTTGACATGTATGCGTCTCATTTATATCGTTTTTGGGATACTGAGTTATGATTGTGAGTTTTGGCTAGTGAGTGTTAATGGTTAAATGAGTGAACTGGGTTGAAACTGTTAAAAGATAAATAGCTTAAATAGGAATTAACCAAAATTTTGTTTTGTGTCAACGGTTAAAAGGAGTGAACCAATTAATATACTTTTTTTTGTTGTCAGAATGAAAAAGACGTATTACATAGTGTTCTGGCTCACTGAGCCCATGATAATACATCCATAATTTAAAACTAAAACAGCGATAATACAATATAATAAAACTAGGATAGAATGGCGTAAAGCGGAATAGAGAGCGCTTGAGCCAGCACCACAACCACAACCGAGTTCCAGGTACCATTGATGCATACGATCCGCCAGGTGATAATAACCAAGTGTACTTACATTCTTGCGAAAAGAACGTAGAAAGAAATGGAGAAAAGCAAGATGACGAAATCTGCCTTCGGTGGAGATAACTCTCCTACACCTTGGATATCGAGCCCTTTGACCATAAGACCAGTACACCAAGAAGACCAGCATGAAAATGGATGAACATAAGAATAGCCACTCAGCCAAATTCCGGCACCAACATATTACCAAGTCCAAAAACTATAACCCAAAAGATTCAAAGGCGTAAACGAACCCCAAAAGGTAGAGGGACAGGACACCCTAGATCGAAGATTCCTTTGCCAGAAGATCATAACTGGAGAACTTGATAAACAATGTAAACAGGAAAAAACACTCCAATAAAAGGAGATTATTAAAACGTAAAGGAAACAGTAACGACATTAACTGGAGCTTGAAACCATCGCATCCAACCAACCAACAACATTGTCAACTCCGACTTCGCCCTACCCAGCTTCTCGTGAAACAAATCCCCACCAACCAAAAACAGCCTCCAAAAGAAGCACCACAACAAAGCCACCAGAACCGCACTCGAAACAAAAAACCCAGAGTCGTCAAACCGAAAAGGAATTGAAGACCCGACAAGAAAGGACCCGCAAAGGACCCTGACCCGACCTCGTCAAAACTCACGAAACAAAACCCCCAAACAACAAGGCTCGACCCTGCCTCACAACACACATGCATGCAACAAAAAAGAGGGAGATCCAACAACCAACACCAAGTGGATCAAAGACATAGAAAACCGAAAAACCAGACGACACCTCCCAGGACCACCACTTAACAATCAAACTGACCAACACAACACTAAAAAACTGATAGGTGGGGGGGAATGGGGGGATCACCATACTAGGCCAAAACACAAACCATAGAACATGACAAGAGGATGAGCTATGCTCATCGACACAACCAAAGACTAACCAGGGGTGGGGGAAATGGTGGGATCACCCCTGGCGGTGACAGGACAAGGTATCGCATGACCGACAACTAAACAAATAAAGACCCAAGCCCAGACCGGTGTAGATCACTCACCACTCACCAAAGCTGCATGCAAGGAGCCCGACAAAGAGACCGACAGTGAGACAGCCGAAAATCGAAAGGAGGAACCCGATCATATAACACAAAGAGAACGGCGGTCAAACAAAGCATATCGGAAAGACAAAAGCTGGGTTAAAAGGAAGAGATATTTGAAAAGGCACGAAACCGGAGAAAGATCAGGATGATCTCATCTCCGGCAACCGTCCTGGCGGCACCGTGTGACTGGAGAAGGAAAAGTTTTGGGTAATGGGGATAGTTGCGAAGGAAAGATCCGCCGGAGATGGACCATGGGAGGAGCCCATCTCCGGCGGAGGGTAAGGGAAAAGACGGAGAGATCAATGTATTGGCGGAGGAGGCGGTGGATCAAAGTTAGTAGATTTGTTTGGGTTTTTTTTGTAGAGAAAGGGGAGAGGATTTTGTTGAGAGAGATTATGTGTTTTTTTGTTATGAATTTAATAGCTATGCAGCACATTTTACATTGAAATAAGCATTTCATCATTTCTCCATTTTGAGAGAACATCATTTCAAAACTTGAAATTAACGGAAATAATCCAATAATTCAAAATTATGAATCCGGTAACTTCCACTTAGGCCTTCAAGATGTCAAATCCATTGATTATAAGAGGGGGCTATTAGACAATTACACGCTTTTAGTGAGCCCTTAAGTCAATAACCACGTTTAAACCTGATTCTAATTAATTAAGATGGATGTGATTGTCCTACAAATATAATTCTATAAGATCATAATTTTGATTAAGACCCTTTTCAAATTAAGCTTACCACATGCATCAAACCAATATTTAAAAATATCACAAAATATCAAAAAACAAGTATGCAATCACATCGACAATAGTTAGATAATTAGCTACAAACAAGTTGGCATGTACATATCCAGTCACAGAACTAGAATTTTCGTTGGAAAAAGAACTTTTCAGATGGGATGAACTCCCTACAAAATGACGTATACTAAAAAATATCGAAAAGCAAAACCTATAATCTAAAATTCTTATCAAATAACGAATGTGTTTATTAACCCTTCTAAATCCACAGCTGCTGATATCATTGCAAAATTAATCACCACACCTTATGAGTGGAGGAATATATATTTGACGGCAAGCTAAGTGGCATTCCATAGTATACATTTCTTGTCCGATTGTATAAACGGGCTTAGCCTCAAATAATTGCACTTAATTAACTTTTGTCCTAATAATTATTGTATAATAATATAGTGGGTCCATTCATTTCCCCACAAGACCACCCATGCGATTTTGGGTCGCCAAAGCAAAGGATTCTTGTGTCGGCCAACTCCTTTTATTATAACTCTCCCCCTTCACAACTCTCCTTACTCTCTCACCATTGCATCACAATTTGCAAAATCCCTCCCGTCTCCTCTATTATGTTACAAATAATTCCGCGTTATTTTTTATAATTAACAGAGGCACAAGATCAGTATAATATAATATAATGGGGAATTGTTCATTCAGGATAGGGTACAATTCATCAGCCTTAGTAGATGACAGACAGGTGTCAGGTAGACAAAAGATGATCAAGGTCGTAACGACCACAGGAGGTATCATGGAGTTATACGCCCCAATTACGGCCGACCAAATCACGTCCGAATTCCCGGACCACGGACTATTCCTTGGTCCGGACACGACCGTGTCAGACCCTCTCCTTCGAAAAGACCACCTCCACCCAGGTCAACTTTACTATCTCCTTCCTCTATCTTCCACCAAAACCGTCCTCAGCAAAGACGCCAAACTATTATCCACGCCCTACAGGATGTCGTTCGACACGCCTAAGGTCGTGTACAAGAGGAGACCGCCATCGGACCAACATGCAGATGTTGTACCAAGGTATAATGGGACGGGCGTATGGAAGGTGAGATTGGTTATAAACCCGGAACAATTGTCCGAAATCTTGTCCCAGGAGTCTAGGACGGAAGAACTGATTGAAAGTGTTCGGACCGTAGCGAAGTGTGGAACTAATGGTTCGTCGGTGGCACCAAGTTCTAATAACTCTGAACACGGTAGTAGTAGTGTGTCTAGCTGTAATATTAATTGGAAGGCCTCTTTGTAATAATCATGATTGATGACATTTATAAATATTTGTGTATTATTGCCCAATTGGTGTTCATATCATAAATGTTTGTGTGACTAATTGTTACTTTCGATTTCCAATAGAGTTAGATATCATCTTTCTCCATTATTTGTTAGAAAATAGAGTTTCTTGTAAGATTAAGTTGGATATATAATAAGTTTATGAATAGTTGTTGGCTAAATGCGACTGTCAGAGTATTAATTTCGTATATATTTTCATGCAATTGATAACGATTTGTCTTTTTATTTTTGCATGTGCTATCAACTACATGTATTATGTGTACTCTATAAATGTTATCATCCAAGTTATTTGACATCTGCAATAACATAATTTAGGTACGTGTAAATGTTAAGTAACTCAACTGGTATGTCTCAGGCTTATGACGGTTATTGTAATTGTTACTTGTTAGGGTTGAATCCGTCTCGACGTTATTGTGAATTCCTAAAACGAAGTGGCAGTATTGATTTAACTAGTAAATTTAGCTTTAAGCCAACAAAGTTCCATATTCGCATATAACCAAATGGAAGGAGGAGTTGTAAATGAGTCATGTGATAATGGGCCATAAAATTAGCGTTGTGTGAAAGTTTGGTGGAAAGCAAAGCTAAACCATATTGAGATTTGGAGTAACTAACATAAACTAGTAGTACTCTCTATTTAATGTTCTCATTTATGTCCAACCCATGAGCCAAGGAATACACGTTAAAAGAAAGACAAGTTGACCTACTTTAACAACCTTTGAGAGTTATTCTATTAAGTTTTTGATTTAGTGATTGATATACTAAAGGATTACACACTATAGGCTATATGTTCCATTAACTTTGTAGAAATATGAAATGAGTATATTAAATTGAATGAGTTATATGCAAAATACAAGAGGTATTGAGAACCAACGTCACTTGCGCGTATGCCCATGAATTGGCGGCACTCGCTCATAGAGCTTCCTCAAAGGCTTAGAAACCAATAAAAGATTTGAACGAGCTTGCATTTAGGAGTCGCCACCAAATTATTGTGGAAAATTGGAAACTGTTCGAATCAACTTTATGCTATGTCAAATTAAGCACAAAGCAGTAAATGACATGAACACTAAAGATATATATTTCGTTCCCTTTATCATTCCATGTCAAGAATGTCTCTCGAATGCCCACGAATACGGATGTTCACAAAGATCCGAGTAAGAGGCGAGGGTACGTATTGAGGAGTTCTTTAATCGAACACCGAATCTTTCCCGCTGTCTAGCGCTCTCTACTACTCGTTGGGGTTTAAATGATGTATTGATTTTATCGATATTAATGCATGCATGCATGCATGCATGCATGCAACATCCATCAGATTAATCCTAACATATAAGATGACACAATCTCGGCATCCAGGGCTGCTGATGACCCGGATCAGAGATGCATGCTATTAGGCCGCCAACTCTCGTTCTTCGCCATCCTCGCACAATTGACTAACCCCATGAACTCGGGGTTGTTAACCCCGATAAAAGACATGACAGGGGCTTCTTTAGCGTAATTTTCCATTTCTTCAAATGCTTAATCATGATCCCAACTAGGGATATGGGCCGGTATAAGCAATCGAACATAGACAAAACTTTCTCTAACATTCTCCAAACTCGTTCCTTTGAACTCTGAACTTCCAGATCACCTTGCCATGCCTTTTCATGCCCACATACTTGTCAGTAATAGCTCCGCCCTACTCAGTGTTCATCCAAGTACAAGAAACGTCCCAAATCCTACAAAAGACAATAAAGCACAGTACAAGAAACACCTCCAAAACGGTATCAGCTCAAAAAACGCTCCAAAGAGTGAATATATCACATAAAACTGAGCTAATAAAGGGGAGGAAAATATATAAATATAGGACACATCAAGTGAGAGCAGAGTGGATGGATTCTACTAAATATTGTAATTGAGATTTTTTAAAAGGGCGGGTATAGGTAATTAACATAGGGATATTTCGGATAACCACTTTTTTTTTCTTTTTTTTTTCCCGTGAAACACTTAATGCTACCAAGTTTGATAAGAAGTGGTTTTAGTGGCAGTAAATTAAGAATTTTTTTTTAAAAAAAATGATAAGGGAGTATGTTTCAAAATAATAATTTTAAAAGGTGTAATCAATAATTTAGCCTTTATTTTCACTGACCTGATATTGAAAATTTAGGCCCTGTTCTTTTTGGCTGAATAGAGTTGAACTGAACTTATTTGAGCTGAAGTGAGCTGAACTGAAGTAAGCTGAACAGGGCTGAACTGGACTCAAGTAAGCTGAATGGGGCTGAAGTGAGTTTATAGGGGCTGAACTGAAATTGAGAGAGCTGAAATGAGCTGAATTGAACTCAATTAACTAAAAACTTTTATGTATGTTATGAAATAACTTATTTTATAGTTTTCATAATATTTTTCGATTTCCCAATAATTTGGGTGATAAAAAAAATTATACAACATATTATTTTCTAACCTTTTTTTTTCCC
>JAYMSF010002400.1:0-10325 GCA_036897335.1 Silene vulgaris
GTCTTCCCCCTCTCTTTTTTCCAAAATGGGGGGGTCCCCATCTTCCTTTTTTTTTTTTTTTTTTTTTTTTGCTAATTGTTATAGTGATTTCTCATGTGCATACGAATACAAAATTTGATTCATTAGGATGAATTATCGATATGCATGTCAATGAATGTAGAGAAAACGTGTATGATTTAAAACACGAAAATTTGACCCGACTTAAGTGAGTTACTAACTTACTATATAAGTAATTGATATGGTTCACCCAACTCCCGAGATTTAAGGTAGCAAATATATATTTGTCTGGATCATTTTTTTTACGTTTTACTTATTTGAGCGTTTCGGTCATTTTCTTAATTCTTTAACGTTTTCGTTCGTACCAGTTTTCTCCCTTGTTTTATACAACTTGTCCAAAATTTGGTGGTTGCTAAACTATCCTTAGCAAGAAAATGTCAAAGCACTTGCAATTTGCAAATCCACGCTACAATGGCATATTAATTGTTTGACCCCAATATTTGACTAATTAGTCAACTCAACATCCAATGGATTACTTGCACAAATCATTAGTTAAACAATATTTGATCAACTACCCACTAAAAGATTAGGCATAAACTTGTCTCATTTCGAATATTTCTTCACCGATGATAAAATTCTTGTTGACATTTACTAATCGGGTTAATATTTTCCAAATTTGGACCGTTAACGACTTAACCATTTTCACTAATAAGTTATTGAAAAACTATTGTCTGATTAAAAGTAAAAGTGGTACCAATCTGGCAATCTACGATAAATGAAGTATGTTCGTTATAAATTCATGCATCAAATGAAAGAGTCGCTTTAGAGTGTAAACCATGATTGACAATGAAATAGCGATAAAAAACACAAAAAAGATACCGTTAATAATAATTCAGTGAAAGACTAATTTCAGAAGTTTGTGATTAAATTGATCAACATTTTTAAATATAAATACAATTACAATACACTTCTTATGAAAATAACATTACTGAATATAAGATGGATAAAACGGGTTAAAATAGCGTATTAAAGACCGCGTCAAAACGAGTCCGGGAGTAATAAGCATAACCAGGTCCAGGAGATAGACAGGCGGACAATGGAGAAGCACTTCAACAACTAAACAAGTAGGCAGACAAGCAAGAGAGTAATCACTAATTAGCCTCTCCCTCCTTAACTGTCCTTTAATCCTTTACAACCAGAAAAAACCATCATTAATTTTGATACAAAAACGCCCCCAATATATAAATTAAATATATAAAAATTTAATTAATAGTGTTTATTCTTTGAATTTGGCCCTTCAATCATCTGGGTTCCCTTTCTTTTTCTAATTTTTCATCTAATTTTCTGGGATTTTAAGTTAATTTTGTGAGCTTAAAGAGGGGTTTGATCAATTTTTTAGTAAAATGATGTGGAGGGATCATGGGCAATCTGCAGATTCATATTATGAAGTTAAGCCTGGAGTTACTGATGCTCCTAAGACTAAGTTCAGGATCAAGGTTTGTGATTCTTTTTATTCGCTCCGTTTTAGTCATTTGTTTACATTTGATTAAAATACCGCTCACAGGGAATAAAAAAGGTAAACAAATGATCGGGACAAATGGACTATATGCTTAGTTTATATATTGATTCAATGATCCTTGTAATTGTTGGAATATGGAGTTTTAGTTAACAAGCAACTGTCTTTTTGTCATCTATGATTGATGATGGAGTATGGGCAGTTAGTCTTCTGTAAGGCGGTTTTATGTTAATATTGTGTAAAATGGATCACGGCTAGCTAAGTAGCTAACATATGGCCTATGGATGTTAAAGGGTAGTATTCAAAAGGATCCGTTTTACAATATGCTTGGTATTTGAGTCCTGTAATTGAAATGTTTGGTGGGACTTTGCTGTTTTTGCTCGATTGTTTGGTTAGTTTATGTGTTCTTTTGGGGTTCAGAAACTTTGTATGGATGTTAATCCCGTGTTGATTCCGTTGCATAACCTTCAACTGTAAACCTGTCTATAGCGGGATTTCTGTAGCGTTGTTCTTGTAAGCTAATGTTCTTGGTTGATGGGTGTTTTGTGATTTTGGACTCGCGAAACAGGCAATCAATAATTATCTAGTGTCAGAATGGCTATTTATGTTGCAAGGTTGTAGGAAATTTTCCTTGGCATGTCGGGAATTTTGCTCTAATTTCTATTCAACATGGTACATTATGTTATATTTATATGTGTGGTCAAGGTGTAATGATCCATTGATCCTTGTAATTGTGGGAATATAGAGCTGCGATGAACTGGTAGCTACTCTTTTTTATTGTTAATAATTGATGCTGAGTTGCTGAAACATTATAAGACTCATAATTCTGTATGGACATTAGTTTCTACTCCATATTGTTATACTCGGTGTGAAAAGTTACACTAGATAGTACTGAGTACAATTACTGGGGGAGGCGGAATGGCGGATTTTAACCTATGACCACACCCCATAAGATCCCACTCTCAATCCATAGGTTAAGATCTCATTGCTGCATTAGTTGCTATGTCAAATTACTTGGTTTGTTTAGCATATATTCTATTCTGCTTGTCCAATCTCGTACTATAGAAGTAATAGGAGATTGGGAGTATAGGACTGTATCAGAGGAGTGTAGCTATATGTTCTAACACCGTAGGATGTTTTCCTTTTCACTTTTGGATGGGAATGTATTTCTTGGCGGCTGGTCTATGTTTGGTGCGTAGACATTACAACTACGGGTTTTGGTGCTGGAGAGTTTCTTGTCTATCTTATATCGGCTCCATTCTGTTTCATTGGTCTGGCCGTACAAATGGTGTGTGTCATTGTTTGTTGGATATTTGGATCCAAAAGAATTATGTGTGCACTGTGCACTATGCATCATTCTTGTTTGGTTAACGAAAGTAGCTCAGTGACATTAAGATTTCTTTTTTACTTTGTTGCTGTTTCAGGCCGGTAGAACCTTAAGTGCAAGGAAATGGCAGGCTGCTTTTTCTGCAGAAGGCCAAGTTGATTTTACCAAAATATTGAGTAGGATTCATCGAGGGGTAAGATTCATAAAATAATTTTATTATCATTATTTTTGCAGGGTAATATATAATTTTATTTATTATTCAACCCTATGTCCCTATGAAACTTAATATTTAATTTTGTTAATTTGTTGTCGTAAATTTGTAAGCATAAAGGTAGTTCATCTCTGATAGTTTATGCAAGCTCTCTTTTCTTTCCTGCGCAAACCAATGACAGAGACTGAGACAAAAACGGTCTAACAAAACGGTTACCCTATCATGGAAGAATCTACTGGCCTGCCTGAAAGTTAAAATTCAAGTCCCTAATCGTTTCATAAATGCTTTTGCTGCGCTCATGACCAAATTTACTGCCTGGCTGCTTAATTTCTTAAAAAGGCTTCGTTTCTGGAAACAATTGTTGGTATTAGTGCAACTAATGTGTATACGTCTAATAATCAGGGGATCCATCCATCAATTAGAGGAGAGGTCTGGGAATTTTTACTTGGATGTTATGATCCGAATAGCACATTTGATGAGCGATTACAAGTACAGGAACAAAGAAGGTAGTCTTTTCACCCATGTTTATAATATCACTTTGGTTTCTTATTTTCGAACCTCAAGTCACCAAAGCGGAATCAGTGAAACCCGGTTAACCAAAATGGAATTAGCCGAAGCCTTAGGGTGCTAAAGTGAGAATTTTCCTATTATCAAATATTCGCTGTCAACTAGAAGTTTTCTTTGTTTCAGCTTCCAAATTCTTTGGTATCTTAAAACTACTCTTTTACCACTTCCGAGAGGTTGTTTGCTTACCATGTGATTTCCTGTGATTCATGTTACTTTTAAATGTTGCTAGCAGCCTAGCAGTCTTTCTACTCCTGATACAAGTTGGGTCAGTATCAGTCTAATAATGTTCGCACTTGCAGGGTGCAGTACGCTTTATGGAAGGAGGATTGTCGTCAGATGTTTCCCCTGATTGGCAGTGGCAGGTTTATAACAGCTCCCATAATCAATGAAAAAGGAGATCCTGTTTTAGATCCTTTGGTACTGCACGAAACAAATATGGGAAATGATACTGGGGGTAGTGGAGATACGACAGTAGAGAATATAAAGAGGGATAACGGTCCTATGTCCCAGAAAGAAATTCAATGGAAGCTTCATCTACATCAAATAGGTTGGTATTAAGGACTAGATTATACGGAGTAATCTGTAATTTATTATAAGTACTCCCTCCGTCCCCTTTATGTTGTCTTCCATGTGACTTTGGCGGTCAAATAAGGTCAAAATTAACCACTAATTTCTAAGTATGTACAATAGCTACAGTTTTTTTTTTTTAAAAAATAAATGATGATATGAAAATAGTACTCCATATATATAGAGAGAATTAATTGTCAAAGTTAATATCGGTTTTAACGATCAAAGTCAAAGAGGGACAATATAAACGCACTAATATAAATGGGTAGAGTTTACGACACTCTGGTAAAATTGTGCCCTGACTCTAACCTTTGTGCTTTTGTTGATGGCTTGGCAAATACTTATAATAGGTCTTGATGTGAAACGCACTGATAGGGCGCTCCTGTTCTTTGAGAAGCAGGAAAATCTTTCTAAACTCTGGGATATTTTATCTGTTTACGCCTGGATAGATGGGGATGTCGGTTACTGCCAAGGTCAGTGATTAGTTGTTCTTGTTTTACTTGAAGCCTAGTCAATCCAAAACTGAAATAACTTCAGTCTATGTTAGATGTGTAACCGTTACCTGTAAGAGATGTTAGTTCTGAAATGTTGTTTGCTAAAAGTGCAGGAATGAGCGATCTATGTTCCCCCATGATAATTCTCCTTGACAATGAAGCAGATGCCTTTTGGTGCTTTGAACGTCTTATGCGAAGATTGGTAATTTTTTATATCTTTCCCTATGGTTTGGTCTGGACCAAGTATACCAGATTAACACAGCATCGTCCTTGTGGCCATTGTGGGTGAGGCCTTATTTAAGCATGTTAGGCTATTACAACAAAGCATTTGCTTATATCGCCTCCTTGCCCCCTTTGCAAAAAAAACACATTCGGGTTGTTAGCTCTGTCTTTTTTATTTCAAGTATCTAAAACTTTGATTCAATTTCTTACGAAATGATTCTCTTTTGAAAATTTAAAGCGAGGAAATTTCCGAGCCACTGGCAGATCTATTGGAGTTGAGGCACAGCTTAGCAATCTATCAGCAATTACTCAAGTTGTTGATCCCAAACTTCATCAGCATCTAGGTATGATCAACATTATTTTATCCTTCTTTTCTCTCGTAACTAGCCAAATTAACTTGCACGTGGATGATTTATTTCTGTAGATATAAATTTATTTTTTATTACAACAATATAACCCCAATGCCTTAAAAAGACTCCTGCCCATGCTGAGGTAGGGAAAGGGGTGGTCAGATGTATACAGCCCTACTTCCTTAGAGGTTAACAAGTCATTGTGCTTTATTCTATCATCTTACGAAGCTTAAAAGTAACGAGTCTTTGGCTCCATCAAATTGAATATGGGAATCATATATAATTTTCCTTAATATCTTAATTTGGGTTCGAGTTCCATATATATTAATATTTGAGGCCCTCCCCCCTCTCCCGCTGATATTTTACTTTATTCTTCGTTGAGCTGTCTATTGTATTTTTGTTTGCTTCTTACATGAACTTTCTTGTGATGTAATCGTTTTTAACATTACGTGTCTGATTTTGCTTTATGATATTGGAGAACAGAGACACTTGGTGGAGGTGACTATCTATTTGCCATTAGAATGCTCATGGTTTTGTTTCGCCGTGAATTTTCTTTTGGCGACTCTCTGTACCTGTGGGAGGTACGTAATAGTTCTGATGAACTTCTATTTGCTATGAAATTCGATGTTTGCTTCTGTCTCAATATTTTAAGCTATGGTGGTTGATTGCAGATGATGTGGGCTTTAGAATATGATCCAGACCTTTACTATGTATACCAAGATTCTGATTCTGCTAGTGAAAACACTGACGTATCTAAAAGCAGAACGAAATCAATACGCCATTATGGAAAATTTGAAAGAGAGAATTTAAAAAGCGGAGTCAAGGAAGATGCTCCCCTCCCTATTTCCGTTTTCCTTGTTGTCAGTGTTTTGAAAGATAAGAGCCCCAAACTACTCAAAGAAGCTCGTGGTCTCGATGATGTTGTCAAGGTTCGTATTTGTTTAAGAGTTTCGTATGCAACTTTTCCATATATTGCAGTATTGGTTATTTTCTTTGGCTCTATAAGTGGCCAACTGAGCCTCGGCCCTCCTATAAGAACAGCATAGGGTCAGAGTAACCCAAATTCCAACCCGGTGCAGACACTGGTTACCTTAACCGCCATAACCTATTCTGTATTCTGTCCATGCTATAGCCACCTCTAGCATGAAGTACGATTCTTCTTACTTGTCATGTATCTTTTCGGATATATTCTGCAGATTTTGAATGACATTGCTGGAGATTTAGATGCCAAGAAAGCTTGTGTTAATGCAATGAAGCTGCATAAAAAGTATTTAAAACAACAGGTAAATTTCTTTCTTTCGTTCGTTCTTTCTTTCTTTCTTTCTTTTAAGTGCGGTAACGAGGTTGGTTAAGACTTGAAGCATGGGAAAAATAATTGCAACAAAATATATATAGTCTCGACAGAAATTATATTTTGCAATTACTGCAGCTAAATCTGTCGTGCTCAGAGAAGTTTCTGTTTAAATTTTCAGGCAAAGAAAACATAAGACGAAAACTGTACTTACTATTCATGTCGTCCAAGACGACAAATTACGTGTACCACATGGCATAATTATTTTCCTTGTGAGATTTTTTTAATTAATTGTATCATAGAAATAGAAATATCATGGAAAAATCGATTCACAAACCTCGTGTATTATTGTTGTAAATCATATACATTCTTTGTACCAGGCTTACAGAATTTATAATAATCACTACTTGTGATTGCTACTAAAATTATTTGTTCACATATTGCTCTGTACAACCCAACCAGTTTTAATCTAATGGTTAAGGCGATTTCCATTCCAAATAGAGGAACATATTTTACTAATTGGTACTCCCTCCGTCCCATTAATTTGTTTACTTTTACTCCGTATATTCTTTTTGAAATGTATTTTAATTAAAAGGTAAACAAATGATGAAGATGAAGGGAGTCCGAAGTAGTGTCTTAATGGCTAATATTTCCCTCCATAACAACGCTAGGAGTCGGTTACTAATCTTACCATCTTTCGAGATTTATCTCAAAAACTCTTTATTGGACATCGGAGTAACAAATTTTGTAACGGATATAATACTTATCACGGGTTATAAAACGTCGATAACTCTTAGAAAAATGAGATTCTTCACTTGTATTTTATTTCTTTTACGAACAACTAGTCTATTCCTTTGAATATTATAAATGAATAAAAAAAACTAGGAATTGTGTTAATCTTATAGGAGAATCGCCAATGAGAAACATGAAAATTCTTCGCCATGGCACAAAATCAAGGTAATCTTATTGCTTTTTATTTTTGAAAGTTCATCGTTGTCAAAAAAAAAAAAAAAAAAACTAAAGTTGCCTCCATGTAGTCATGTTATTGAATGAGATACTAGTTTCATCAAAGTAGTTTGACAAATAAGTTTAAAACATCGCTCTTTAATAAGTTTAATTTTTTTTCATAACAAATAAGTTTAATTTTTCAACATCACTTTTACGATTCTATGTACAACTGTCATCCATATTCATTTTACTAGACATGAAATACCTATTAACAAATAACAAGTGTCTTTGAATTCGATAGATCTTGGTCGAATTTAAGAAAAAAAGAAGTTAATTTTTAGAACTCTATCTCGAGTATATGTTGAAATCAATAAAAAAAGATTCACGATTACCATTTAAGTCCGTTTAACCTTAGTATATCAATCTGTATGTTCATGCAATCTAGAATAAGTTAAATGTCACTTATTTAGATCAACCGGACAGGATTCAGATCACATACTTTCCGTTCACATTATATTATTCATTTATTTACCTCTTTTTATTCTTTATAAGGTGATTTTAGTCAAACGTAAATAAATGAATAAGACAACGGTTCTTGAGAATGGATTTCAATTGGGGGGCAAGACTCATGACACATGAGTCATGAGTGCATGCATAACCATATTTTGCGTTACCAATTGAATGCACAAAAAATGTGACTCACTTCATGTGTAACTCGTGAATGGAGGGGACAAAAAACGTTTCAACAACACTATAAAATGCCACTTCTTGGTGCTCAATTTCACCAATTCTAAACTATTTCAAACAAACAATAATTAATCTCCCTTTTTTTTTTTTTTGGTTTGTCTTCATACAAAATGTGAGACGATTTTACATTAAGTTTTTGTAAAAATCTTCGACACAGATCCTAAATTATTAGTGTTTTATCGAGTGTAAGATGTCATTTATTTGTAGTGTCTGGATATGTATTTTGCATTCGGGCTAGCTATTCCCATGCAGTTTCTCAGATGCCTAGAATACGAGTTCTTCCTGAACTATATTATTGGTAATCTTCCTCTTATGCGCAATTTTAAGCTTTTTAGTCAAATAAAGTATGGAGTAATATTGTGGCATGCGAAGCATATCTTACGATTTAGAACCGTGTACGGAGCAATCTTCTTGGCACTGAATAAATCTTTATATGACTAATAAAAGTCTAGTTTAAGCTTTTGGATATTGCAGGAAATTACCACTACGGAGTACGGATCATGTATGAAAAATTGGCCATTCAAGGTAATTCTCTTAATAGCATGTCTATTCAGAAATTTCGTCTCATTTATGAGTGTCATTGTCAATCTATACCAATCTGTACATGTTTTCAAATTGTCGGTTTCTTTAATATTCATGAGCTAGAATTTGAATTTTTATGGTTTGTCTATCCGACATGAACTTGTTGACTTGTTAGTAAAGATTTTTACATCCAGTTTATTATTCTAAAATTATTACCGATTGTTCAAAAACTATCACGAATGCCTTTTAATGTTCGCTTGTTGATTTGTTTGTTTTCCAAGGCTTAATTCTTGAGCTCTCGATTACTACCTCGGTCAATAGTACATTCGAAACATGCTCTCTAGTTTTCAAGAAAGAAATTTCATGGGGGGAGTCACATGTGGTACATTTATCTTCTCATTCACTTGGAATTCTCTTTCAAGGAAGGGGTGCAGGGGGAGGGGAGGGGACGGAGAATGGAACGTGAACGAACGTGAACGAACGTGTTTTCCCTCCAACTCTATATTCGAGGAATTTTATTTTCTTGTCAGGAGGGAGATGGATGGAATGCATTCTCCGTCTAAATCTCTCCGCCTGGACAAAAGGGTAGTTGGAGACTTGGAGGGTAACTTAAAAAACATGCTCGCTACCTTCTTCGTCACCATTCCCTCCTAATCTCCTATGCTCCCATCCTCCCCTCCCCCGAAAGAGAAACTTCTAAGAAAAAGAAATGAATAGATAAATGTACCATATGTGACTTCTCCTTTAAAATTTCTTTTAGGAAACTAGAGTGCAAGTTTTGAATGTACTCTTAACCGAGGGTTGTGATCCAAAGCTCAAGAATTTTAAGGCTTGGAAAACAAACAAATGTAGGAGGGAACATTAAACGGCATTCCTGATAGTTTAGGAACAAATTTGTGATAGTTTTAAAATAGGTAAACTGGACGTAAAAAGCTTCATTGACAAGCCAACAAGTTCATGATGGACAGACAAACCGTAAATATTCAAGCTCTATCTCATGAATATTGCAAGAACTGACAATTTGAAAGCGTGTACAAATTGGTGTAGATCGACAATTACACTCATAAATCAGACGGAATTTTTGAATAGGCAGGCCGTTAAGAAGCATTACCTTGATTGACCGGTTTTTCATACATGATCAGAAGTGGTCATTTCCCGCAATACCCACAAGCTTAAACTAGACTTTTGTCTGTCATATCGAGATTTGTTTAGTTGCCAAGAAGACTGTTCCGCACATGGTTCTAAACCGTAATGTTTGCTCCACATGCCACGATGTCACTTGGTACCTTATTTGCCTAAAATAAAGCTTAGAATTACGCTTAAGAGGAAAATTACCAGCATTATAATTCATGATGAATTGGTATTCCTGGCATCTGATAGACTGCTTGGGGTGAACCATGTACGATGCGAAATACCTATTCATACACTAGAAAATTGAATGACATCGGATTAAACACTATTCATCGAGTGGTATTAAGGCTTGTTTTACGATAGCTATGTGTTTTTTTTTTTTTTTTTTTTTTCCACTTAACGTCATAAAAAAGAAAATTAAATTGATGTTGCGCT
>JAYMSF010002401.1:0-10324 GCA_036897335.1 Silene vulgaris
AGTGGATTCGACCCTAAATATACTTCTATTTAGGTAAATTTTTGATAGAGGAATTGACGACAAATCCTACTCATCAGCTGGGCTGTCAATTTCTGGCCCAGGCCCAGCACTAAAAAGGGGGTGGGCTGGGCTCTATAATTTCTGGCCCAGGCCCAGCCCACATAGGTTTTTTATTGCATTTTGGTGGGCTGGGCTGGGCTAGGCACAAAAAATGCGGCACTGGCCCGGCCCGAGTGGAGGGGTTGGCTGGGCTGGGCTGGCACCGGGCTGGAAAAATCTGGCCCATGTGGTCGTGCTGGGCCGGGCTGGGCTGGCCCGCACCTTTGTCCACCTCTAGTTAGAGGTGGCCGATTCCAACGAGGGTGGTGGGTTTCGATAAGGGTGAGAGTGGCGTGGGGGTTGTGGTCACCGGCGCAGGGGAGATGTGGGGGTGAGGACGCCGGCCAGTGGTTGATGGTGGTGCCAATTGAGTGGTTCTTGGCCGATTGTGGTGGTTAGGGGGGAGGTTCAATTGAGTATTTTTTTTTTTTTTTGTTTTTTTTTTAATTCCTCTAGCCATTTCGAACCAAACATATGTTAAGATCAAAGGGAAACTCATACCTCTCTTTTCGATTCCCTTTTCCTTTCCCTTGTCCCCAACCAAACGCATAGCAATGAGTAGTTTTTGTTCTTGAGTTTATCACAAGAACTTTATTTTGGTGAGTTTGTCCATTGTAACAAAATGTTTTTGTTCTTCGGTTCTTCATTTGACAAATTTGATTTGAAAATAAGAACCAAATTTATACTAAAAACAAGAAAAATTGACCAATAAATGCATATCTTTATTTTTAATTTGTCCATTATCAATGCTCTTAAGAACTTTATTTAAAATTCTTCCGTTGTAGGTCAAAGTTTTAAGATTATGGAGTATCAAAAGATGACACATGTAAATGAACTTTATTTTGAGTTTGTCCATTCCTTAATTTATTCAAAATGAACACTCCAGGAAATACACAAGTTAAGCAACCATATACAAAGGCTATGAGTAACACACAGCTAGGACAAATCAGTAAAACAGTCCCAAGTACCCGAAGATAAGGAAAAAAGTGAAGCCAATAAAAAGCAAGAGTACTACGATAAACACATCACCACCGAGCAATTCCCATATATTTCAGTATGACCAAGTTAGAAAAGCAAGCGTATATTAACATAAACACAGCTTCACAGCGCATAATTCCTGTATACTTCAGTGTGGCCAAGTTAGAACTTAGATGGTATTGTCCCCAGGCTGGGAGTGGTAAGTACGTCGCCTCAGATTCGACTCAGGTGTTGGCTGCTGTAGGAAGATCTTTGTCGGGTCATTTGGATCAACATATCTGGATAATTCAAGATGCAACATTTTCAGTGACACACACTCAATATTTTACTCACTCTCACATCAAACTCTCCAGTTTTCTTTTTCATGTCAAAGTTTCAGACCTTCGACTGTATATCACAAAAATATTTACATTTACGAGAGAATTTTTCACAAATTATGATCTCAACAAAAGGAACTGAAATAAAATTGTAAATATTTATGGTTAAAACGCCTTCTTGAATATCACACAACAATGTTTGATGTGAGACGGAGGGAATATTAGTCATAAAGAAAATAAGCATGATATACTTACGCGTGTCTCATCATGTCGTCCACAGGGGTTTGGGCAGCACGCAATGGATCAACTCGGGGCTCTGAGGAGGGAGCAACCTGTTGATTATACTGCCTTACCGAATTCATCAAATTGAAGAACAAGGGTACAAAGGTACCACAACCACCATCCTTGAACAAAATCTTGAACGCATGGGTCGAGTATAGAGCCCTATTCTCGGTTTCAGGAACAACCTGCACATCCAGAAGTTTCAATAGTTTCTGCAGCAAGAGAGAGTTTACAACAACACTACCTCAATATCTTGAGGGCTCTCCCAAATGGCGGGGTAAGGGTGTAAAATGTACACAACCTCAGGTTGGACAGTGACCCATGAAAATTGCGTTGACAATTTCATCAAATGACTTCTATTTCATAATACAAATTAAAGAAGCACAATTATTTTAGCAAACCAATTTGCTTTACTCCGTAATCCAGAACCAGAGAATAGCAAGTGTGAAAACGAGCAAGACTGTCTACTTCTGAAAATAATAATGACTAGTACTCAGTTTAACTCACCGGCTCAACAAATCCTGAGATATTATTGCAATGAAATATTGGCTGATTAAACTTCTCACCATGGACATGTAACTGCACAGAGGTAGAATAAAGATTGGTACGACAGTTACAAAGACTAATAAAAACTAGCATACAAAACAGATCAATTGAAAAAAAAAGGGGCTAAAAAATACAGACAGACAGACAGACAGACAAAAACAAAATTAGCACTAGCCCCTACTCAGACATGAGATAATCACTGCCACAATAGCACTCAATCGACTATATGAAATCTTTGGAATCCACAAAAGAGATGGTTTTCCAATGGCCACTACACTGGTGATCGTAACTATTGAAAAACGAACAAACAACAATAAAAGAAGATAGAGCTCAGCTAGGTAGTAACTTGAGAAAACATTATACAATCAAATGATAGACATGTATTGATAAGTTTCTTTCAGATAATTTACATATATTGAACTCCCTCTCATTCTTCGGGAATGCAGTATGCACTATATTTATTTGGCACAAAGTTTAAAGCAAGTGGGTAAAATATGGCTAGCTACCAGAATACCCTCATCTCTTACACACCCAACCTGAGCAACCTGCAGTCACCACCACAAGTACCACCCCCACCATAACATCCTCCAGAATTAGCCACCACCACTTCTTCACCATCGTCAATGGAACACCCACAAAAATCTGCATCAATGACCCCATGACATCTTCTGACCGCCTGATCTAGAATTTTCATGAGAAGGGGAGGGTGTTTCGTGGATAATGAATGGGTTTTCAGAGGTTAGGGGAGTTTTTCGGGTGGTTTGGAGTCGGTTGCAATGTGTGATGGTGGTCAACATGGTGGGTGGGAGACGTGATGAGTGGTAGACATGGTGATGTCTGGGGTGTTGACACTGCTGGTTGTGGTGGTTATCAGGGTGGTCTGGTGATGATGGTTGGTCGACTGGAGGTGCGTGGTGGCGGTGACCAGGGAAGGTAGAGGGCAGTCAATGTGGTGGATGGAAATAGGTTGGGATAGGGTATACGAGTATTAGGAGGGTTATAAATAGTTGGGGGTACATGGGCATTTTTGTGGGTTTGATTTTGCCAGATAAGGAAATGGTGGATTTCCACTAAATGAGCCCAAAAAGGAAAACAGTGCTTTTTCCAAAGAATGGGAAGGAATAAGACTGTAGTTTGGAATTATAATTATTAATAGAAAATTAAGATGCTCTATCTGATAAATGTTCATGATCTTTCTGAGAGCTTATACAGCTTCCAAACTAATATTAAGTCAGATAACTAAAACGAGAAGAACCATATCGACAACAGAGTATTAAATTAGTAAACATTTTACTAGCATGCATTTAGGTCAGTCAATAGATGGATATATGTAATAAATCAGTAAACATTTTACTAGCATGCATTTAGGTTAGTCAATAGATGGTTATATGTACGTTTCAAGATCATACATATACGTCAGAGACAGATCTAGTGGCATAGGTTTCAAGATGCAAGTCAGAGAGACTGAGAGAGGTGTGCTGCATAAAACCTCTCCAGCTGAAACGGGTTCATAAGTTTTTAGTGATTCGTGAATTGGTGAGTGAAAGTTGTCATGTGTCAAATTCTTCCCTTAGACTTACACTTGTGAGCCTACTTTATATTTAAGTAATGTCGTGATACAAATGCCTGGTTGGTTGAAATTTTACTGGCCACCAACAAGTGGTAGCCTTACTAAGAACAATCCCCACAAAGCACATATTGAGCTGTAAGCACATGAAATGTAGCTCTAGGACAGAACTCAGAAGGAACAAAAGAAGGGCCATAAACTGCAATGACTACTGACAAAAACTTAGAAAAATGAGCCCGTAAATCAGTATTTCTCAAAATGAAGATTTTAAATTCCAGGACCTGCAGAATGAGTTCATAGAAGGGAAGAACCAAGATACAAAGACTACGAGTGAACATAATAAAGTGAAATCTCCTGCATACCAGGGGCATATCAAACGCAAAGAAATGTCCAACAGGCTTAGCTGCGACGAACACCATGCGTATGTTTGACAAGTAAATTGTCCCCTTTGCTTTAACTTTTCCACTCCTGCAAAATAAGTAAACAGAGTGTAAGCGAAGGATAGCACAATTCATAAGACGATATAATATTGTCAGGCAATGAACAAGTTGGCAAAATGGCAAACAGGTGACGGGAGAAAAACGAAAAAAGTTTCTTATATAATACTTTCCATATTTACCTCCAATCAAAACCAACTGAGGTCATTTTTTTTCCAAATTACTTGGTTTTCAAAAAACACGGATAGGCGTGAAGTAGAGGTGATCAAATGCGGGATTGGCCCGGGCTAGCATGATTTTTTTGGCCCACGGACATGCGGGTTCTGGGTTTTGGGTGGGTTTGTGGGCCGGGCCTTTGTAATTTTGGAAAATACGTTGTCCAAAGCGGCTGGGGCGGGACGGCCCACTCTCTAGCGTGAAGCCCTCTTAAGGCACAAGCCAAATCCCCTCGGGCGCTTGAGGCGCACATTTAAGGTGCACCCGGCACAACTAGTGAGACGCACTCGACGGCTCGACGCGCATTACAATGGAATCACATAATTTTGTTTCCTAAATCTTTAGTTTGACCCTTCTCTTCTCATCCTTTTCCTTAATTTTCACTTATATTTAGCCCTCTTCAAAACAAAAAAGTGAATATTGTTGCACAAAAAAATAATTTTGAAATGTACATGTTTATTTTTAATAATCTCCACAGCTCGAGTTCATAAGGCACGCACTTTCGCCTTTCGCCTTACACCTTGACGCCTTGGGATTAGACATGACCAAATGCAGGTTTTCTGGCTGCCACGCACAGGCTCACAAGGATTTTAGAGCCCATGGACATGCGGGTTGGTAGGTTTTGAGAGTGGTTTGTGGTCGAGCACTCGAGCCTTTATAAAATGGTAACGTAAAGAAAAGAGAAAGAAGATAAATTAATACTCAAAACGGAAAGTAAGAAGACCCAACTAGAATGGAGGGATATTTACTAGTATATCGCACAAGTGAAACAGAATTTACATTGAAGATTCAATTTTAACAGCTCTCGCAAAACTAGAGCCACTATTTAGCATGACTCTAGGCGCCTAAATCATTTAGCTAAATGTAGCAACTACTAAGCCCATAAAAACTCAAACATGCCCCTAGCTGTTCCAAAAGAATCTTAGAAACAACAATACCAATACCCCAGTGCGTAAGGTGCTTTCAAAGAGGATGCTGAACTGCGGAACACACTGGACAGCCTGTGGAAACTAATGGCACAAATGCCTGCACGAGCTCTGCATTATGGACAGTAACTCCTCAGTAAGCATCCTCATCTCACTGGATAACCAGATTTTATCATGCACCATACTTCCGTAGAGCATTTTTTAGGTGTGAACTCACCTTAGGCTATAAAACACCACAGTGCCGAGGATGATGCAGGAGACAAAAGGCCTCAGAGCATCTTCTATATAAGGTGCATGAAATAAGACGTCTACTATGCAATTTTCATATTTTTTTTATTGAACTACTTCAGTATGCCTCTCCCTTTGCTCCGTTACACTAACATGTTAACCTTCTGTAACATCTAAATTGAGTGCAATTTATCTTGAAAATACAACTTTCTTTGTAAAAAGTGGAGCACATTGTGTGCATGGGGTGCGCACCTTCACCTTGCTCCTAGCGCCTCGTCATCACGGGCTCTACTCATCTTCTAGCGCTTTGCACCTTTTAAAACTAAGGAACTTACATGAATAAGGTCCATGTGTCCAACAAAGCTACAAGCATATAACCTTCTTCAAAACCCAATGGCCTCAAGTCACAGAAATTTTTCCAACGCTGAAGAACCTTACATGGTCATATTTCCATAAAGCAGACAAGAAACATAGAACTATGGTAGACATAGTACACCATTGTTTTAATCTAATATTCAGCATTATTTTGATTATCTGTAATATTGCTTGGGGTACCTTCAGATTTTAGCAGATTATAGTTATTATAGCATCCCACCAAAAACATCCTCAATATTTAGGTAAGATATTTCTAATTTTCACGAGAACTCTTCCAAGCAATCAACCTAAAACACTCATTTTGTTTATGCTGAGTCCATGAGTGATTAATTAATCTTCAAACAGTCAAACGGCCAAATGAAAAGCACCAAGCCACCAGTTGAACATCCCCATGGCACGTGGTGAGACCCTAGCCTAAAACTAACTATTACTCTCCGCAATATGTTTTCACTGAATCTTCAGTAACTAATCAGAAACATTTTTTCAATCTATGTTTGTTTTTTGTTACGTCTGCCAAATATACAATCCAGAAGTACGTGGATAGGTGGCAATGCATACTTCAATACAATAAATTAGTGATTGCAGTCATTACCACTAATCACATTGTTTCATTTCCCAAGAAAGATTAAACTCATCCTATAGTTAATTCTTAATTGACAATCTCCAAGGACCATTTTGTTTCCTCATTACGTCTCCCTTAGTCCCCATACTGAAAATTGGTCACAACTCACAACTACACAACTTATTACCATTTTTGAGACAAGAACCCCATATGCCTGTGTAAAATTCGGAACATTCCCTGAACCTCTAGTGAACATACACCAACGGTTCACATATTCCACTGACGACTCCCATTGTCTAGTCAGTTCTCAACCCAAAGACACGCTAGGTAACCTACCTAGCTTTTCCTCCCATCATCACATTCGATTTAATGACCCAGCTAAAAACATTTACATACACTTAAAATATTCTCCAAGCATGCAAAAAGCAATCAACATTTTGCCTCAGGTCACCTTGTTCTCCTGATCACTCTCTCCTTCCAACTTCCCGAGTCCCAGAAACCGAAAGACTATTCAATTTGATCCTCAAGCTCAATTAACAGAAACAATTTCCATACTCGCTAACTCAATCTTCGATTATTACTCTTTTTCCCTTTAGTGCACAACTATATCACCAAATTAGGACATACCCAACCTTCCTTGTACCTTTCAATGAGTCAGTCTTTATTCTACTTGGATTCTAGGGGGTATACGATGACGCGATACTACAACTCGGGGAAGAATTCCTCTCAATAATATCATCTACAACTCCGTTATTTCAGCACAGCACCTCTGATCGAATGATTCCATTCAATATTAAAATGAAATCAAAATTGCGAATCCAACAACAAAATTCAAAGAAGATTGAAAAGATGATAGCGAAATGGAAAGTAAAAGAAAGGAGAAAAAAATATTACCCAGGGATTTTGTCGACCTCGAATTCGACACCGTCTCGAGCCAAGACGAATAATTCGGCATAGAAAGGAACAGGCATGCCATTAGGGAACAATTGGGGGTTTTGCGCCATTATTTCTCTATTACTTGAATTCTCCTGCGTGTATCCACAGATTATTTGGTGTATCCAGGGATATGGTGAGTATATATATGAGGGAGGAACTGAGGAAGGGAGGCGGTTGGGTTTCTGAATTATCGACGCCTTTCTAGATTGATCACCAACACCTTGCTGTCGCTTTGTCCAGCCTTTTCCGTTTATGCTACTTTCTTGCGTCTTCTATACGAATCATTTATTCCCTTCCTTCATCTACAAGACTCCAAGTCAAACAACCAACAAAAGCTCCTCCCATCCTAACGACCCGGCCCGTTTTCCCACCTTCAAGAACTCAAGAGTCAAGACCCAAAAAATCTCAACCAACCCGTATGACCTAAATCCGAGATAACCGGTTAGTTTAGAGACGAAATCCAACTCGAAAGGATAGGCATGTTACGTCAAAGAAAACAAAAAACAAAATTGTTAGGGATATTCTACGGTGTACCCCTGAGTTTTTCGGTTTTCTATGTTGTACCCCTACATTTTTTATATTCTATGTCGTACCCTTGAATTCTATACACTAGACTATATCATGACCTATTTATTGTGTTTGTTAACTTAGTTTCTTAATTGAATTAAATCATCTATTTACCATTCCATACTCATTTACTTATTAGTTCGCCGAATTACCCATGAACCTACCAAATACTATACGAATCTGACTAAAAATTCATCAAATCTCCATTATCATGTCATGAATCATAACGGATGTTTCTATTACTGGTTTGTGCTTATCAAAAGTGATTTGTGATGCTCCTCATATAGGATGGTGATACAACATTAATGAGTCAAAATAAATGTCAAAGTACAATTGTTTGATTGTAATAAAGTGGAGAGTTAAACGAGGTCATGATGAAGAAATAAGTAAAGAGTTTAGGGGTACAACCAAAACCATGTTATTTCTAAATAGTTATTATAATAACTTTTCTCAAAACTAATGTCTGCATTATTATATTTCTAAAATAAACTTTATCCAAGATTTCGCACTTTGCATAAAAAGTAGCTGGAGTATACCCCGAGCTACACTTGGAGGGGAATTGTCGAGGCAGGACTGCAAGAGTTGTTCTTGAACGAGGATTAAGGAGACGTATTGGGGATGGGCGCGATACTAAGGTGTGGGGTCAAGCGTGGGTTCCAGGGAACCATTCGGGGAAGATCACCATGTATAGGGGGGATTGGGGAATGAAGATATGGTGGTGGCTAATTTGTTGATGGCGTATGGGGGAGAGTGGGATGTCGCGAAGCTGGACCAATTACTACTACCTTTCAGAAAGGAGAGGGTCCTTAATATTTGGGTCAGCTCTAACATGCCGAGGGATGGGTGGTATTGAGGGTTGGAACGGGATGGTGAATACTCAGTTAAGACTGCTTATGCGTGCTTAATTGCCAAGAGTGGTGATATGAGTGGGTCCTCGAGCTGGGGAGAAGGATTGGTGACTTTGGAATCGGCTCTGAAAAGTTCCCGTCTGGCCTCACTTCAAGCTATTTTTATGGCAACTTTGTTATGAAGCACTTGCAACGATGGATAACTGTGGACATAGGCCACCCGCACGCCGATCTACTGACATGCGGCGGTTGGAAGCCACGCTCGGTGGCGTAGGAATGCTTTAGACCGGATCGCTTTAGACCGGTCGGTTTCGTCTCGGCAAAGGTCTCGAAACGATTTGCTAGAGATGTTCGGAGTCGCCACCAAGGAATTATGGGATGCCTGGAAACCATTCAAATCAACTTTATACCTCGGTCAAATGAAGCAAAAAGCGGTGCTTGACATAGGTACTAAAGATAAGGATTCGTCCCTCTTTAGCATCCTATCGCTAAAATGACTCTCGTACGCCCTGGATAAGGTCGTCCACTATCCAAATTTTTTGAGTAAGAGTTGAGGGTACGTATTGGGAAGCTCTTTAATCGAACAACTAATTCCGCATGCGGTAGCGGCCTCTACTGATCGATCTTGGTTGGTTAAGTGCAAAAGTTGATAAGATGCAGGGTTAAATGCATGAATGCGCATCGACAAGTTTAAACCTAACATGTGAGGTTTGCTACGTCGGTTGTTTATCCAAGTATCAAGTAGTTGATGTCGAGTTTGATTTAATGTTTATTTGCATGCAAGACGGAAATTAAACATCCATTTACCAAGTTAGGTTTACGGTGCATAACATGATCCATTTGTCTTAAAAAAAAAGGTGCATAAAATGTGAAGTGTAAAATGCAAACTCATCAATCTGATCAATCCTATATTCGGATTAACCCAAGTCGGGATCGTCCTAGACGAGTGCTGAAAGTGAGACAGAAGCAGTGTCAAGCAGCCAAAGGGGCGTGAGCCTATTGGTGATGCAAGGTAGCCTGTCCAGGTTTGAAAACTGGAAATCAGGGAGCCTGTTGAGGCGCGGGTTAGGCGACGACCTAAAGAAGCGTCTCCTGATTGTTGAACATGTTTGTAAAATTGTTTGTAAAAGGGTATTAAACCCGCTTTTTGTTGAAAAGGTCATCAAAACCACTTTTGTGACAATGTGAAGAACATGACTCGGAACGATTATCATGTTTTGATAATATTCGATGTCGAGTTCGGATTTGTAAGCTTGACATGAATAATTTTGTAAATAAATGATACAAAAAAAATGTTTGATATGAACTAATTATATTAAGTTCATTGCTTTGTAATTAGTCGAAGTTTATCATCGGACTCGGGATAAACCGACATGGTATGTACAACCAAGGACGATTATTCATGTATGACTAATATGGTATTTGTAAATGTAAACAAAT
>JAYMSF010002402.1:0-10322 GCA_036897335.1 Silene vulgaris
TAAATGGGGTGCTCGTGTTCCTGTTTCTGTTCTTTGGTTTGATGATAATGTTGTTTCTCAGGTTAAAACTGTTGAAAAAGAAGGAATCTTTGCTCTACAGGTATTGTTTTTCGGGTTTTCGATGATTTTATCTTGTGTTTTTTTGATGTATTTTTGCAACTTTATACTGTGGAGCCCTTTTGGATACCCTAGACGGTTTCAGATGATGATTCATGTCAGCCGACCCCGACCCCAAATCATTTTTGGGTTAAGGCTCTGATGTTGTTGTATGTGTGTTGATATTGTTATTTTATGAATTATTGAAAAGGGTTGTTTTTATATGTTTTGTAATGATTTGCTGTGAAGTGGGTTTGATTATGGTGGTGAAAGGTTGTACCTTTATTGTGTTTTTATAATATTAGAGGGATTGATGATATGTTTAGAGATTTTTCGCTAAGATGTCGAATTCGCAGTGCATTGGAGAATGATTGAAATGTCGTGGTGTTCTATAGTTCTTTGGGAATGTTGAAATGCAGGTATGTGGCTGTTTGAGAGTGTTTGCATATTGAGCTAATTATATTGCAACAGCATCTTAGGATGTTAAGTGATCATATCTCTCATATGGTTAATGTTGACTGTCGAACTAGTAATGCAATTTCACTTATATTCCGAGTTATATAGTACAATCTGAACAGAATGTGATCCTTCTATGGCGAAATCTCAATTTGTCGAAAGCCTTTCTCAAAACAGGACCTGATTGCCTTTCAGTAGACAGGGGATAGGGCTAGCGGCCACTGACTTGCCACGCGCATGAACATGTTTTCGTTCTTAAAAAAAGAACAAACTCAGAAATGATTTTCCCAATTTAGTTGTGGTTTCAGCCCAGCGGCGTATGTATCATATATGGGTGAATATCAAGTGCCAATCCTATGATTCCTTTCTGTTGCATATGACTCATATATAGGGAAATTCAAGTGTGAATCTTACGATGCTTATCGTATGATACGAGTCTTAGTTGTTGGATGTTTTTAGTGCTTGGTAAGACTGTTTACATATTTGTGATCTTTGTAATAGTTGAGGGTTCCTTACGATGTGGTTTTCGTTAGGTTGGATGCTCGCACAAGAAGCCAAAACATCTTACCAAACCCGAGTTGGGCCACTTTAGAGCTCAAGGAGTTCCGCTGAAGAGGAAATTGAGGGAGTTCCCAGTGACTGAAGATGCTCTTCTTCCTCTTGGCACTACAATTAATGTTCGACATTTTCTTCCTGGACAATATGTGGATGTCACTGGAATAACAAAAGGCAAGGGATTTCAGGTGACTTGCCTTCTGGAACCTCTTTTATCCATGCTAAGTTTTGATTCATTTAACTAGTTCATACTCCTATTACATAATTTACCAATCGGCATGGTGTACGCATTTGTTCAAAACCAAATCAGCCAATGGCAACAATAAGAGCAGAGCTAGTTGTTTGAGCAATGAGCTCATGGGTGTTTCAATATTAAGTCAGGCATAGATTGTCAATATGTTGGGAGTGTCGGGATGAAGTGTCTCTCATAGGAGTAGTATTGTGCCTTTGATTCAAGTAATGTCATTCTCATTACGTGGTATATTCTTCGAGGTTTAAACATAAGAAAATTATTTACAATCATGTTTCTAGAGAAATGGGTCAACTTTGAAGTCATGCTGACCTGTTTGATAGGTGGTTTCCAACAATTGTTAAATTGTATGATTGGCCGAACTTCTGCATACAATCTTGAAGAATGTGTGAAGGGTGTGCTTTGTGGCTTGTACAGAGACACAAAATTGAGTTTCCTGTGTCAACAACCCGTAAGTTGTTTGTGTGGTTAGTATCTTACACAAGTCTAATATCATCTGACATATTGTTGGGTGGAATGGAAAGAATATCAGGATCAAATATTACTTTTTGTTCTTGGACCACCAAACCCTAAGCAAATGAAGTTGAATAATGTAGTTCAGGTAGGCATATTGCACGAATGCAGAAAGAAGAGATTCTGCATTTTGTTGATGGGGAAAAGGGCTTTTGATCATTTGAAACCCATTTTGATTTTTGAAGCTTCCATGAACTCCATGTGAAACAGAGAAAGTGAGTAGAAGTGTTAAAGAAGACCAAACGAACTGATTCCTGGTCATCTACTGTATATTCTTGCCACATATTTCCTGCAATGCATCAAGACATTTATTTGTCGTGATTGAGCAAGAGGAAAAAGGAACACTAATGAACTCAAATTGATTTTTAAGCATAGGTGATTTTAATTTATTTTTAAAAACAATGGTGTTCACGCATTAATGTCTCATAATATAAATCTTCTATGTGCTGCTGATAAGTTGATCTGCTCAAATTTCCCCCTCTTTGAAGTTACTGTCACGATGCTCTACCTCCTTCAATTGATTTACTGGTTTGGATCTTCTATTTTTTGGCTTTCTAGTTATCGGTTGGGGCAGTTTGTTGACAAATGCTTTTTTTCACCTTCTGGCTGTTTTTCGTGGTCTTTATCATGATATAACGTCTCAGTGTATAACATATAGAATTATAGATTTTGATACTCCCTTTTCATAACATTGTGATTGATCTTCGTGGGACTTATGCATCAGTTTTAAAGGAGATGATTGGCCCTTTTGTGGGGGAAGGTGACAGTCGCGAGTCGTGACACTAATGACTTTATATGTGCTGCCATTAAGACTCTAGACAGCTAACTATGAGGGACTGAGTGAGGGTTATGCCAACGATGGGGTCGGTGTAAATATGTACCCAATAATTTTTTCTAATGTTGCTCTTATTTGACCTCTTTTCTTTCTGATTCCAGGGTGTAATGAAACGGCATAACTATAAAGGGGGGCCTGCATCCCATGGTTCATCAAAATTCGGTCGGGGTGCTGGTTCAACAGGCCAGAGGGATGATCCTGGAAAAGTAAGTCCACATGCAAATTTAAGTGTTTCTGGCAGTTTTTCTGTGTGTTTATATCATTACTTGTATCAGTTGTCTCTTGTTTATGGGTGGTGGTGGTGGTAAAAATTTGGTTCTTCCCGCTACTCATCTGTCCATTGACTCCATTCTAATAAGAGTATAGCAGCCATGGGCCAGAAGTCCAGAACATCTCATAAGAACACATTATACCAATAAGAAATTTACCAAAACACTTGGTTAAACAACGCCCCGGAGGAAACATTGAAATCGGTACAGTCTTTCTTAAAAACACTGTTTTAGGTACGACATCCGAAAACACAACCAAGAGGACTAGTTGACATTTAACAATTTAGGTTAAAGTATAACCCAGAATGAGCTGCTTCTGATTGATCTTTCTCTTTAGCTTTGGAAATGCTTCTCCCTTCTTGATATTACTAAGAATTGAAATCAAGAAATAACTACCTATAGGCTATAGTAGGGGTTGGTCTCATGATTCTCATCATGAAAACGTCTGCGACTAATTGTCAAAGAGAGGTAATAATGCTGGCTGTTTTAGCGTGTCTGCTGTACACAACTGAAGCTGGGTTTCTATTGTTGAAAGTTCTCTAGCAAATCAAATTATACTTCTTAGCTAGTGCTATGTACTATTGTTGATAACTTGGTATTGGTGTTAAATGAAGTAATTCTGTTTCATAATATATGTGTGATCCTCCATGCAATTTTTTCTGGCTTAGACTATGAAGTTAAATCTGTAATCTCTTATCCAGTAAAACTAGACAACAAAGTGGAACTTTATTTCTGCAATTCGTGTAAGAAAACAATGTCATGTTTTTATTGTTACAAATGGAACTAGTGGTCTAGTTCAGAGGAGCATAGTAAGTATACTCGAATTTTTCTTAAGAATATCGGTATTGGAACATACGCAGCTTCTAATTTGTGGAATTATTATAGTTGAATATCGGCTTGTTTTAGCAACTAGCGTTTTTGGAGAGTTTATTGCTTTGAGGTTCTAAGGCTTTACCTTGTCAGATGTCGTATGCACATTTTTAATCAGAAGCTTTTCTTGTTTTTGATTGTTCTTGAAAAATGCTGTTACAGTGTAACTCTTAAAATCAAAGCTTTCTAGGGTAGTTTGTGCTTAAAAGCTCTTCATGTACCTTTAACACTTACAGTTCCAAAATTGGCTTCCACCTATCCATTAGTTACTAGCTAACAGTTCGTTGCAGAAAGCCGAAATTAGTAACTTACTTTATCTAGGTTCTTGAAACCTCGGGTAGTCACTTTCTATGATGCCTCAATGTTGTTCAAGTGTCTGTTTCAACATCTGAAGTTCTGAAAACTCTATATCCGTTCGTAGTAACTGAACTTTGTAAATTTATTATGCTTCTTGTGATTGTTCACTTTCTTTTCCGTGATAGGTTTTCAAGGGCAAAAAGATGCCTGGGCGTATGGGTGGCGCTCAGCGGACAGTTAAAAAGGTTTGGGTCTATAAGATAGACCCTTCGAGAAACTTGATGTGGGTTAAAGGCCAAGTAGGTTCCTCTGCTTTCTCTTTTATACGCTTCTTTCACCCCTCTGCCGTGTTATCTTCCTCTTGATAATTCTTATATATGAGATTAAGCACCACCATCAGCTATGACAACAACATCACCCTTGTGCCTCGAGGGGTCCCACAGATGGTGGGTAAAGGGGGTTCGCTGTACGTACTTTTGTGTTAAGAACATAGAGGTGTTGTTTGTAAGTGACCTTTAATGAAAACAATGTCGAGAAGCATGGTGTGTTTAGTGTTTTGCTTTATTACATCACAATTTTTAGGAAGTACAACAAGTATATAACCATAAATATGAGGCATAGGAGAATGTCGAAGTTTGTTACTGTCAATTGTCCGCTGAACACATGGTCTCTTATTGTAGGTCCCTGGTGCTGTCGGAAACTTTGTGTTTGTGAAAGACGCATTTGGCGTGAAACGAGATTTAACAAAGGTTCCTTTCCCGACCTATTTCACACCAGAAGACGAGGATGATGAAGCTTTGTTGCCTATGCTAGCAGATCTCGGGGAAATAGATCCATTCATGGCAGCAGATTAGTGTTAGGGTTAGTTGGTCCCGAGTTTTTGACAGGGGTGGACGTTGGACAAATGCATTTTGTATGAACTCCAGTACAAGTTTTTCGAGTGTTTCGGCGACATTCTTCTCTATGTGAAAGTGTTGGGTCTCTGATTGAGACATTGAATAATTCATGCTTCAAAAGATTTAAGGGGAATTATAATGGATGGTCAAATCAGAGATATAAAGAATTCTTTTTGGTAATTTGCGAAAACATTAATTTATGTACTACCCTAATCAAAACCGATCAGTTTCTTTGGTTGATATTAGTCGATAATATTTCATTTGTCTTAATTATTTGTTTACTTTTTTATTTTTAAGAGAGATTTTATTAAAGGTAAGTAAATGACTTGAATAAAAGGTATATTCGACGCTAAATTCTATTTTGTGGGTAAATTGACATTGTAGATATGATCATATTCATGATCCATTAATTCACCCGTCATCTCTTGCTCCTTATTGATTTTACCTGAATTTGTGTTTATCTGCACATTTTGAATTACCTCCGCTTCATTATTTTAACATTAATTTGCTCAACACAAATTTCATTTTATCAGAAAATGTTACTTCCTCCATTATCATATATTCAACAAATGGGTACATCATATAAATACGGAGGAATTGGGCACCGGTCCAAAACCGGACCGGACCTGGTTTCGGCAAAAATTAAGGATCGGGATCGGACCGTTATTTGAATATTATGTCAAATTCCGGTCCATTGGTCATTTTCCAGGAAAAAAAATTAAAAAACATAAAATCCGGTCCTTCCGGACCGGAAACATAAAAAATGTTGGACCGGAGACCGGACCGGATTTATGAATTCCGGTCCGGTCCATTTTTCATGTCCGGACCGGTCTATTTTTTCTGGTCGGACCGGATTTAGCCCACCCGTAGAAGGAAGTACATTTTTTCGTAAAATAATCACATTTTATCCATTAGAACTAGTAGGCAAGTAGCTGTCTCAATCCGAAAAGAGAAATTGCGTAATCATTGTCCCCACGGTCATCACCCAGCAAGCAACTCCTACATCATATCCAAAGTACACAAAACACAATCAATTAAAGTACAATTTTCGCGGAAAAAACAAAACAAAAATGTCATCAATGGAGGGTTTGATACGATGTCCAGCAAACTATGTCCCTCTTTCTCCAATCAGTTTCTTGGAGAGAGCTGCCCTTGTATATGCCGATAAACCTTCCTTAGTCTATGGAAATGCGCATTACACTTGGAAACAGACACTTGAGAGGTGCACTAAACTTGCTTCTTCTCTTGCTCAATTGGGTATTTCATATGGAGATGTTGTGAGTTTTTTTTCCTCGACTTTTCGCGTAATTTTGCTGATTATTTTGTTATCTTTTCTGGGTTTTTGTTCGATTTTTGTGGGTTGATGTTATTTTTATGAATGAGTTTTGGCATCAATTGGAAATTGGGATCACATCTGAGGGCCATTTTGATTTGTTTCTAATGCTTGCATTTTTTCTTAACAAATTCGTGTATAAGACGGGCATATCTGTTTTAAACATGAATCGGGTCTAAATGTAGTACTCCCTAATAGATAGAGATGAGACAAAAAACCGAATGTCTTGGGATTGACAAAAAGGTTGTACTATCTAACAATATGAGTTATTATTTGATCCTTTTGAACTTAGAGACGGATATGACCGTCTTAAGGAAGATCAACTGTGTTTTTTTTTTAACATACAATTTGGCATGGAGTGCTTTTGTTTTTGTGTGAAATTGGGTATGGAGTATTTTGATTGGAAATTTTAGGTAATCCTTTATTGGTATTTGTCACCATTGTTACCAAAGTTTAATTATTATTTTTTTGTTGGATGGTAAGGGTGATGGTGTTTATATTCATGGTTTACCCTTGGAAATTGGAATTCTTTTGCCATTGTCTAGAGTTCTCTAGACGCTTCCGAGTCTTGACCATTGGATGTGCAGTGAAAAGACTTCATGGGATTTTGAGAAGTTACGACACGCTCACAACATATAGAGAGAGGATGAATAGTGAATGTCTCAAATAGGGAGGTTATGAGCTAATGTTTTTCAAAAACCGTATTTTTAGTAGCAGTAGTTCCTATATTATCTGAGAGATCCAGAGTGCTTATGGTTTGTCGTTAATATGGAATGGATGTCAATGTTGGGATGGTTATGGCAATAATGACCCAGGTTTGAAATCATGCACTGGCCTTTAGCTGGACTTGAAATTTGTTTTCAATATGCACTTTCATCAAGCAATATCTTGGTTCCTATGAGTTCTTTGTTTCAGAGCTTAACTTGTCTTAGGTGAACATTTATGCTACAGTGCTTTGATGCAATGAAGTCGATATATGTTCTTGTATCGTCAATTGACTTCTGCGAGGAATGGCAGCAATGTTAGATGTCAATGGCTGACTACTTAATACCTATGCTAGCTAGAGCTTTCTGCGTTAGTTGGTTTTAGTTGGAGGATTTCTAGTATATGGAAATATGGAATCACATAAGACATTGTTGAAGGCACTCCTTTTCCCTTCACCTGAATATGAACGAACTTTTTTTTTGTTGTTGTAAAATGAAAGGCCTTTTTCTGTTGTCTTACGTATACACTTGCATGGACTCAGGTGTCATTATAGGAAAAGGGTTGAGATTTAGGGACCAAAGTGGCTTTCGGGAGAAACTTTAATGAGTTTTTTGGGGACCTAAAGTTTAGTCACACCCATGTCTAGGGATATCTTATACGAGTACGTCAGCTGAAATGGAGTGTCTCGGTAACTTACCTTGAGATGGTTTTTATTAAGTATAGTGTTTGGTGTTTGCTTTAAAGGAAATGTGTACAGTGGATGAACATGGACTTCTAACAAAAATTGAAGGTCCTACGGTACTACGAAACACTTGCCATATGGTTTGCTCATTCTAGTTCCTGCTCTCTAATTCAGATGCAAAAATGGTTGGTCTGACTCCCATATTCCCCAACGTTGCTATTGCAGGTTGCTGCCATTGTACCTAACATTCCAGCAATGTATGAGTTGCACTTTGGAGTTCCAATGGCTGGGGCAGTTCTTTGTGCCTTGAATACCCGTCATGACTCTTCAATGATTGCGGTCTTGCTTAACCATTCAAAGGCAAAAGTCTTTTTTGTAGATTACCAGTTTTCTGATGTCGTCGGGGAAGCACTTAAAATTCTATCCAAGACAAGCTCTGAACTTCCTCAAATTGTCCTCGTGTTAGATGAAAACACTACACCAGTTGCAAATGTCATGGTCCCTTCTGGAACCCTAGAGTACGAAGATCTTTTAGTGAGGGGAAACCCTAACTTTGAATGTCGAAGACCTAAAGATGAGTGTGACCCAATTGCTTTAAATTATACTTCAGGGACTACTTCAAACCCCAAAGGTGTGGTATATAGCCATAGAGGCGCTTATTTGAACTCGCTAGCTACTGTTCTTGTGAATGAAATGTCCATAATGCCTGTCTATCTATGGACTCTCCCTATGTTTCATTGCAATGGTTGGTGCTTTGCTTGGGGAGTTGCAGCTCAAGGCGGCGTCAATATTTGCCTGAGAAACGTTACTGCAAAGGGTATTTTCAGCAGCATTGCTGAGCACAAAGTAACACATTTCTGTGGTGCTCCAACAGTCTTGAACATGATCGTTAATGCTCCTGTTAGTGATATGAGTCAACTGATGAACAAGGTGACAGTGGTCACAGGCGGTGCTCCACCTCCTCCACAGGTAACAACGAGTCCTTTGAAAGATGGTCTTATACTAAGTAAGTTCCGTGCACAGGTTTTTATTAACGCTAAAACACTTTTAAAGAAAATTTACCTCAGCACGTGGTAGTCCCATAATTATTTCTTCATGAGTCCGTCTCATACGAGTATTTGTGCTCAGATAATCTTCAAAATGGAAAAGCTTGGTTTCACAGTGATGCATGGATACGGGTTAACAGAGACTTATGGTCCCGCCACACTCTGTGTTTGGAAGTCCGAGTGGGATGCCTTTTCTCCAGATGTGAGATCCAAAATCAAGGCCCGCCAAGGAGTGCGTCATCTTGGCCTGGAGGAAGTTGATGTAAAAGATCCCGACACCATGAATAGTGTGCCTGCTGATGGTAAGACAATGGGTGAGGTGATGATTAGGGGGAACACCGTCATGAACGGGTATTTGAAAGACTTGAGGGCAACAGAGGAATCTTTCAAAGGTGGATGGTTCCATACAGGGGACTTGGGGGTCAAGCATTCTGATGGTTATATAGAGTTAAAGGACCGTTCCAAAGATGTTATCATTTCTGGGGGAGAAAACATTAGCACCATCGAGGTTGAATCAGTATTATTTAGTCATTCAGCTATTTTAGAGGCAGCCGTTGTGGGCCGCCCCGATGATCACTGGGGGGAAACGCCTTGTGCGTTTGTGACGCTTAAAGACGGGTATGATAACATTACTGCAGACGAAATAATAAAGTTTTGTAGGGATCACCTCCCTCATTATATGGCTCCTCGGACAGTTGTTTTTGAGGAATTGCCAAAGACCTCAACTGGAAAGACACAGAAGTTTGTTCTCCGGGCAAAAGCAAAGGCCATGGGATCCCTTTCTCGTAAAAGTGTCAGCAAACTCTAAGGGTACGCTAGCTTAACTTTCTGGGGTGGTTTATGGCTTACGCGTTAATTGGGGTGTCATATTTGCATATATCATTATTATTGCGCGTGATTAGAGAACAATGCTTTTAAATTTGATTCAGCCCGCATGCGACTTTCTCCTGCATGTATTTCCTGTGAATAAGGATATAAAAAATGAGCATTTCTCTTGAAATGACATATTTTCATCTTCTAAACTACAAAATATGGATTTTCAAGTGTAGAAATGCCAGATTATTTATGTTTTAGTAGCTTTCCGAACTAGCGTTTTCGTAGTTGCTTGGTGTGAAACATTTGAATAATTTCCCTGTTGATGTGGAGTCACAATTAGCATCACATTTTTATGGATGAGGAAGATGGATAAAATCGCTGCCCCATTTGTCATATTCAGATGGCAAATTATACCGACCTCTGGGATCATGTTACCCATACTTCGGTAGCGACATTCACCAGAATGAGATACGATATTTACCAAAATAATTTGGTCTATTCATCGAAAATTGTCATAGCTAGAGTTACATTTGCACTTTTACGGAATTATATTATGCTATTACAATAATGTGGATATTGTAATGTGTTCAGATCAGGGACGTAGCTAGGATAGAATAAGAGGTGGAGCCGAATTTTAAGCGTTAGTTCGGAAGCTTCATATTATAGTCAGAGGCATGTTTTTAAGAGCGGAATATTTAATAGT
>JAYMSF010002403.1:0-10321 GCA_036897335.1 Silene vulgaris
AGATGGTGGTGTGGTTTTCTCAAAGAGACAAGTATGAGAAAGGTAGGAGGAGGGTTGGTGGGAGAAGATGTGTAGAGGTTAGGTTAGGTGGAACTAACAAAGATGGTTTTTCTTAATTAAAACCCATCTCCCAACTAAACTAACATTATCATAACTAATATTATTATTATCATACCTATTCTATATTTTTATGAAAAATATGTTTAAAATATATTTAACCTAATAAAAGGTCAATATATGATTTTTAAAAAGGGTTATAAAAAGTTCGGGTGTTACAAATATAATTATTAGTTTTCTTATTTAATGAATGCACTTAATTGTTCATTAGTTTCCTTATGTAAGAAAGAACCATTCTTTCTGAAATCATAACATGAAAAGATGAAAACAGTCCAAAGCTTAGTCATGAGAAATACTTCGTATTCTCAAGTTGTAGGTCTTGCTTAAGACTACGTTAAGTTAAGACGTCCCACGTCACAACCCTACTTATATCTGAGCCTTATTTAAATCGATTATAAGTATAGTCTTAACTTTAGGGCGGTCTTAACCAAGAATCTGGGATTCTTACGAGAATAATTCATAATTCAATGAATGATTAAGGTTGAAGTAGACCAGCTAGTAACTAACCCGGCCAGACCTGCTCTCTGCAATGAATAACACAGATAGTGACCCAAACTAAACTGCGTTGCTATCAATAATATTAAAAATCGTTGCATGTGACATGAAGGTATAATTTACAATGGCATTATCTATACCGACACTCGTACACTACTTGCGTCCTCTTTGGCCTCCATCCACCAACTCTTTACACACTTTTCCGGCAACCATAAACAAGCCGACATCCACCAAATATAGGAGATTACGAGCCCTGCAGTTCCCAACAATAGTCACCCTTTCAGCTGTACTCATGGGTCTCATCTTTCTCATGTTAAAACTCTGGGCAAGGCATCACCAAGAACCAAAGCAGTACTTCCTCTGTGCATAAAGAAAAAAAGTTAATTTCAAACTTAGTAGAGATAAATGCAAGTTGAGTAAAGATGTGGAACACAAACCATATAGACAACAAATAAGAAGCAATAAAGGAAATATCCCAACAACATTACTCATGGACACAACAAAAATAAAACCCGAGAGTTTTCGTTCATGGCTGAGGCCTGAGGGACTACGAATAAAAGGGAAATCGGAAAAATCAATATTTACCCAGCATGACAATAAACTGAATTACGCACAGGCAATTTGTCTTTGTTTAATCAATTTCTCTAGGTTCTCTGAAACCATTGCAGTTAGATTACGATCCTCGAACACAAGTTCCGCACCAAACCTGCAACAAATGAAAATAAATCATGTCCAAATTAACATGCTTTGCATGGAGTACACAGTAAACATCCCTTCAGAAACTTGCCAAAAAATTACCGAGAGAAACAAATTTTGGTAAGTTAACCTTCATTCACCCACCGCCTTTTTAAAGAGAGGCATTACTAATGTGAAAATGGGGATAAAATACCAAAAAGAATTATTAACACTAATTGATCTTCACCTACTTTTGATCAAGCACCAGCTTCTGCACGTCTTTAATTGCAGAGCTAGCTGCATAAAGTGATATCTTTCCAACCTGAGGACAAAGCACACCACAAATGAGAAACATCCAACTGCATTATTATCTGAACAACTATGTTACTTAAACACAGCTAGAATTATAGGACACGGGTGCAAGTCCAACTATCAGACATTCAGACTCGGTAATTTTATTAAAAAAAACACATGTTGTGGACTAGGACTGAAGTGTCCAAGTGTCGTACCCATGTAAGCGGGTCGAGTGCCGAGTGTAGAGTGGAGTGTCGAGTGCTGACTCTCAGACACATACTTGAGGTAATATGGACTATGGAGTCTATGAGTAACACATACGCAAGGTAATATGTTACTCAAACACAGCAAGAAGTCTAGAACTATCAGACACCGGTATGTGTCCAACTATCAAACTCGGTTTTACCAAAAAAAAAAAAACTCAATGTTGCGAGCTTGGAATGAAGTGTCAGGTGTCGGGTGCATAGGTAAGATAATAGACCATCTCAGTAATACAGGTCTCAAATCATATACCACAATGTTAAGAACATGGAGATAGAAGCCTTTGTGACTACCTCCACCATTTGAAGCTTTGTCGCATGGTCATCTGGAAGAATACGTATCTCTTCAGCCAATTTTGATGCCTGCTCTAAGCTTTCTGGAGATAAGAAATCAAGACCTAGCTGAACTGTGGACTGCAAAGTCAATTAGATAAAATCAAAACCAAATATAAAGAAATTTACCTTGCATAAACCAGTCTTCTATATATTTTTATGCAAACATGACCCCCATTTTCGAAATATGTAGACAAATTGGGGAACTATGGACGGAGATGTCTATATGATGACTTCAATATAGCTACTGCTCCTCTCAAACAGAAAGGGGAAAAAAACATGTCTAAACATGATCTAAGTGGTTACCACTAATGATTCATCGAGAAAAGTGGTTCCAAAGATTTGCTGAAACTACACATATTGTCAGTTCAAGTATGGGCTACTTATAGATATCAAATTTAAAAGTCAAAGATGCGGGTTTAGCAGCACTGGCGTAATGGTCAAAGACTCAAAGCAAATAGCTGACAACCAATGAGACCCATCCACAAACAACATCCAGCAGGAACTTCGTACAATGAAATGATAAGGATTTCAACCAAGTTGCTCTGAAGAAACGCATATGGACTTACCTGAAGGTATCTTACTTGGAACAGACATCCAGCTGGTATAAAGACTGCTTGCCCCAAGTACTGTTCAAATGACCAAGGTTCAACCCCTAACAAAAAAAAAAAGTAAAATGCTATTACTCATACACATCATGATATCCTCATAAAAACGAGGGTGCAGTTTTTTGCTTGATAAGCTTTTAATTAATTCTACCCTATTTAATACTTAAAAGCCATAAATTCATGTCATAAATATTAATTCCAAGGAAAATCATATTGATTTTTGTTTAGCCTGGCATTCACAAAACATCGAACATCATAGCATTAAAAACCTACAAGAAATGGGGAAAAAAGAAGAGGAAAATCTCAAAAAAGGATAACTGAAACAGTGAAGAGAGAAGAGAAAAAAAAAACACAGAATTGTGCGAAAAACAGACGAGGATACCAGAGGACAAAAACAAAATAGAAAAAATCTACCAAGAAAAGACCTTAGAAGAGAAGAGCAAACAAGAAAAAGAAATAATGAAGAGAGAACATAGATAAGAGGAAGCGGGTGAAAAAGATAAGCAAAGGAAAGGAAAAGGAATCAACTTGCTAGTAAAAGACGGTAGAATCAAGTGGAAAGAGACGCTTTGGACACAACGTTTAAGTAATGGCAGTGTTTGGAATGTTTTTTTAATCACCTTTAAATGGCCGTGTGGGGAGTCATGTCCATCGCATATGACTTCTTTAGCCATCTAAACTATGTTGACGCCTCAGGGCAAGAAAGTGCATCTCAGGGCGCCTTGTTCCTTGTGCCTGAGAGTGAGGTTCCCAACTCAGCACCTTCAAGACACCTACCCTATGTAGTGATGGAATGTACGCCTCACTGAGCGCGTGGTTTCTAAAAACAAGGGAGGGAGGGGTTGGGGTTACTTAAGGCACAAGAGGAACAATTCAAAAAAGTAAGCACATCATGTATGCCTTGTGCGGTTGTGCCTCAGAGTGACGTGCACCACTCAGAGCACCTTCAAGGCTTCAAGACACCTATCCTGCAAAGTGATGAGATGTGCGCCTCATTGAGCTGGACACTTCTTAAACAAAGGGAGGGATGGAAGTGAGGGTTACTTAAGGCACAAAAGGAACAACACAAAAAAGTAACACATCATCATGTATGCGATTTCTGGGTCAGAGACCACGTCAACAAGGCATCATTAGAACTGCTAAATGACAATATCCCCAGTAAGTTGGCAAAACCTTTATAATTTATATCCCAGTGAGTTGGCAGCTTTTCTTACTGAAAAATACGCTATTTCAGGCAATAAGAATCAGATTGTGGCAAGTTAACTATGCCTTGTAAGGATACAAATAGAACAACTAACACCATAACAGGTGATACAGTAGTATGAAGAAAAAACCAGCCAAGCGGTCAAGAACAACCATGGCTAACCAGTCATTGAGATTCGGGTCAGTTCGGATCTGATCTATTTCAGATAGAATTGAGGGTGGACCGCGTTATTTCGAGTTTGGGTATGTTACAGGTGTGCTATTAAAGATTCATTGAGGAGTAAGGCCATAAGGTGCAGGGTAGGGTCTTCAAATTTTGGGTTGATTTGGGTACTCGGGTCATATTCGGATAAGTTTGTTCCAAGTCAGGTCGGAATGGGTTAGTTTTGCCAGGTGTATTCAGACCTAACATGGTAACACCTAAACTCACTTATGGTGGTTCCTAAACATGTTTTAGGTCATAAACATACGAAGAAGCTACAAGCCTATAAACTAAAGAATGATAAGAGATTAGGAGAAGTCCAAAGCAAACTCACCAAATTCTTCCTTAAGTCTCGTTTTATGGTGCTTCTTGAGATACACTTGTTCATTAAAAATGGGGTTACCCTGATATTCAAAGAATAAGATTAATATATATCAACCAAAGATAATTAAATTATGTGATAGAAAATTAGAAACTCGTTGCTCACAGAATCACTTTGTGCTATATTAGACATTCCTAGCTCTTTCCAGTGTGCTTTTAAATATTCAGTTAGCTTTGAAATATCCTCCCGCCGAAAGACATCCCAAGCAGCTCCAGGGCGCGTATAAGAAGAAATTGCTCCCCTCTCCATGCTTTCACGTTCAAGGTCAATACTCTGGCTTTCTGTTTCATCCATTGGATCGCTAAGATTTATATCCAGATTTGCCCTACATACTTGGTGTCTATCAGCCTCATCAGAAGGGAAGCCAACTGGAGCTACTTCATTTAAGTCTCTGCATGGAACTTCAGTTGAATGTTGCAATCCAGATTCAGTGCAGGCTTTCTGCGCCTTCTCAATGTTTTCTTGCTGCGAGCCTTTAACTTTTACCTCACATGAATGCACTAATATATATACCTGCATGCAAATGTTAGAAAAATGTCGTCATTAAATTGAGAGCATGTACTAATTCCGATAAGAAGGGAGGAAGCCCAAACTTAAGTGTCATCATCCACTTGTAAAACATCACCAGTCTATAATATTGTAGATTTCGTGACATTTTTTTAAGTAGGCTTGAACATTAAAAAGGACCAGGCATGTTACGAAGGAAGCAATTCATCTCTAATATCTCTCACCATGCAATAATTCATCTCTAATATCTCTCACCATGCAATAATTCATGTCCAAAATTTCTCAACACGCAATAATTCCTCAGTCGTTATAGTAGATTTGTTACCCAAGTCCAGAACAAACTGAGGGACCAAGATTAAAGAAGGTAGATGTGCAAGTAACACATCCAACACATTTATAAGTTCCACTAAACCTCCCATCTAGACAGTTACCTACAATAGCTTCCAGTATGTATAGCCTGATGTACATTTCAGATACATAATGACGTGTGGAAGCATAGAGGATATTCAAGGAAAAGTCACAAATTGAAATGTATGGTCTCTTTATCTTCTATGAATTGTGAAGAAAAGTTATTAGTAGAATACAGCCCTGCGGAGGCTCAAAGAATTGCTCTTCAATCACAAACTTAGAAAATAATAGAGGATAAAGAGGAAAAGAAACTTACCATATCACGCATTTTCAAATGGAGATTGGTCACTGAATCACCTCTTCCTAACTCCTCAAACAGTCCATATGAGATAAAAAATTTAGGCCCTACATCATTTTGCAAGGAGTAGTGGGGTAACTTGGCAGCGACATTCAGAAGTCCAAACTTCGAATGAATAAACTCAAGCAAAGGCACTTTACTAATAAATTCAGGTCTTTGATACAAAAAGAACTCTTCTGAGGCACTTGGAGATGGCCAATCTTTTAACTTCAACATTTGAGGCCGACCATTTTCATGCAAGCGACCCTCTGAGTATCCTTTCATGAACTGCCCAAGTTCTATATCGACCTACCATTACATGAGACAAGTACTGTCAAAATTTTAAATTCCAGTATACAGTATATCACTAGTTAACTGCCCCTTAAAAAAGAAAACACACACATGAAACAAGCCGGATAAAGTTCTAGCATCCTTAAAACCACAAGCTCCCGCCCCCAACCACAAGCCACAATGGGGAGAGGAAATACAGAGTTTTGCCTTTTCCCGAGAGCGGAAGATTTATGAGAAATTCTTCTAGCATAAGATTTTTATGAGGTTCTTTTAGCATGGGATTTACAAACAAGTAGGATTATGAACACTTCTCGCATAGGATAAATGAGCTGCTTCTAGCATAGGATTTATTAACACCTCGCGATTGACTGAACCACACACTACTTTTAAAAAATTAGATCTATTTCACTCTTTACTGCGAATGTCCTGGATTTTCAGAGAATAATTGAAATGCACATTGCCAATACATTCTCCCTACTGCAGCCAGCACAAACCTGGTAAACATACCTCAGACAAATCCAAACAATCAACGGCCTTCACAATTTTACTTGCATCATTCATCTTCTCATCAGTAGCTTCACAAATTTCTCTCCATATTACCATGGGGTCCCAATTCGTGCTTGACGAAATATCGCAAACCTCTTTGACAATGACTGGTTTGCCTTTTGCCCAATTCTTTCTGAAGTACTCAGTCCCGTCTCTTTTAAGTTCTTGAGCTGATGGACCATATATAAAGTTGTCGTCACTTTCCTCACGATGTGCACATTCAAGGAGCGCACAGTTGAATTCTGACGAAGTACTGGAGTTGTCAACCGTGCAACCACTGACCATCTCTTCTAAATTTTTTACCAGTTTAGCAACCCAATTCATCTTAAAGATTCTCTGAAGAGTCAAATATTCGGAACCACATCCACCATGATCTCTTGGAAGGCATGGTACACCTCCATCTTCATTGGCTCTCCAACCAGGAAATTTTGAAGTTAACAAAAGCCTATGCTTGGGAAAAGACTCCTGCTCATTTGGAGCATACATTTGCTGTTCTTTCTTAGAGACAAAATTATTCCCCAAACCATCTTCTGCGTCAACCCGAGTTGTTACACGGAGTTCTTGGCAGCAATTCAGACAAAGATCATAAGAACAGTCTGGACAATGTCGATGATAGTCTATGATAGGTACTCTGCAGCAATCGCTGACCCAGAACCCTTTCAGTTAAAGAAAACGTAAAATCTAATAAAAATTTCAGTTAACTAATTAACAGAAAATATCAAGCATCAACATGCGCTACTAAGAAGCTCATTCAGGCAGTTAGCTAGTTTCGTGAACGATCAGTATCATAATTGTCCATGCAAATGAAACAGAGACATAGTGAATACCAGCACATTTGTTCGTCGGCGTTCAGTTTTGTCCTCTCAAGATCAACGTCAACACCTGATTCATTAATAGTTAAATAAATTATGTATGCTAAGCAGTAAGTAATGTTTAAAAAACAATAAATTTGTGAGATCTTAAGCTTACCACGAAGCTTTTTCTCTAATTCTATTTCCTTGCACTGTTGCTGGTGAATCCGCGTAACTATAGGAAGCACTGAAGACAGCAAGCAGTACAGGTATCGCAACTTGTCCAGTGCTGGTATCTCTTTTATTCTTCCCTACAATGACGACCAAGGTTGTCTTTTGCCGTTACAAAGATCACATCTTATCTGAACTGACTCTAAAACTATGGTAAGAAAACAATGGAGCAACATCATACATGATCCCCTTGATTTATAATTTTTACCTTTATCAGATTATCAACCCTGGAGCAGACCTTGCAGTTACAAGAGCCACGACATGCAGGGCAGATTCTTTGGATCTCTTCTAAAGGGATGTTTGCATAACTGACAGAAAAGACATGGCGGGTCATGCACTAGCACCATAGAGACGTAAGATGACTAAAGGGACAAAATAACTCGTCTTACCATGTACTGATGCAGCTACCACAGTACCCTCTCCTCTCACACTTAAGGCACCAGATAACTGAGCCTTTATCACTTCTTTGGCACTGATGGCAAGTTAATCCACCAGTGTCACTAGATGAATCTGCGCTTGCATCAGAAAGATCCTAAACAGCAACATTGAACTTCTTTTAAAACCAAGGACTAATGAATTGTTAAGGGACTCAATGAAAAGACGCATAATGTAGAACTAAAGATGAGAGATGATCTATAGTTCACCTATACCATTTTTTGGGATCATTATCATTCAATCTATGACACAACAACAAATTCAACAGTCTCTCCACTTTCTTTTTACGAGAAAATGAGTGTGCTTGAAATAGAGGCCATTAGTTAGCTATACCAAGCAATTTGTGTAATCAGAGCCACAAACTAAGACAAACAAGAGTGAAATATACACAGTATATAGCAACAAATACTGATTCAGGTTACCAACACCGATTATAGAGAAAAGAAGTGAGCGCATCCGTAGACAGATTACAGGTCATTGATTTAAAACATCACTGACCTCCTCCTACCCTGATTTTCAAAGATAGAATTGATGTCTACATACATCAGTGACGGGATCACAAAAGTTAATTACACAAAAAATATTCTTTGACCAAACTTTAAATTTTTATAAACTCCCTCCGAGTCATTCATGGTCATGGTGACCTTCCATTTGACATAATGTGTTCAAGTTTTCAAGATAAAAATTACAATTATAATATGTAGCAAAATATAAAAATTTGTTTTCAAAAAATGTTTCACGAATAATAATATTTAAACAAACAGAGGAATAAATATAAAAGAAAAAAAACAAGGTCTAAGGTTATGTCTTGAAATTCATGTAAAATCAGATACGAAGATTACTCTGACTCATAGGGAGAACAAAGAAGAGTAGACAAGCTACCTCACTTGAAGCTGGAGCACCATCGACTGTGCTGTTCTGTGACAAATCCCTCAGTGATTTTACCACATAGGAAGGCGACGCCCTGAAAGGCCTTTGAATTTCATCCAAATTACCAGAATCATCTTGCATATCGTCCTCCAAATTCAATTCATTCAATGGGTGTCGTGCTAACAAATTCTTCAGTTGTGGAGAAGACCCTGGGGAACCCACACGTTGATTCTTAGCAACCCTATCCATATCCTTCTTCACCATAAACTCCGTTTCATCAGCATCCATAATACCTAAATCCTTATGGTCATCACTCTTACCATCCATATAGACCGGACTTTCTCCCTCAGGCCTTCTCTTCGTTTTCTTCATACTGGCTCTCAACGCAGAGTTAGCTGCCCTCTTCTTCGCCTGAATGTAGTGCTTCTCGCACACAGTTTTATCCGGCATAGACAATGCTGTACACCTCCATTGTTTACCATCTGACCTCTTACACCGCAAATCATCTGGTATACTACCATGATCATCCCCATTCACAACACCCGAATTATCCATACTTCTATATCAATTGATTCAATAAATCAATCAATCACAGTACGAATCATACCCTAAAATCAGAACAATTCACACTGTCAAGCACCATTTTCCTACAATTACACTACTACTACTAAATTACTCTAATTCTACCAAACCCTAATTTATCAATTTGATTAATCTACAAACAATATCTTTGCATCAAATAATAAATTGACAGTCGATTACTTATATCTATGTTCAATTATACGGTAATTTTCAATATATTAGCACAAAACATTAATTAATTAATTAACGAGTAAAAAGGTTCAGTAACTTCATAAAAAGTGGAAAAACACTTACGAACAGTACAGCCGAAGTGAATTGATCTTCAATGTTTGAGAAATTAGAGCTGTAGATTGAATTTTGAAGGGGAAATTGGAAGAATCGAGATTTAGTAAATTAGGGTTTATAGGAGGAGAGAAGTTTAATTGGGAATTTTTAGTTCAAACAGTCGACGTTGAAAGTTGAGACTCGAGAGTCCATAGGATGGAGCAAAGCAAATGTTACAGAAATCTGGTAAAGTCGACCGGAAAACCTTTCTCATGTTTGAGGGGGATCAATCCTTTGGTCAAACTCGAAACTCTTGTAAAACCGTTTTATCAAATACTCCGTAAATGTTAGTAACTAGATTTTATGCCCGTGCGTTGCACGGGTTATAAAAATTGACCCACCTCTAATTGCTATGGATTTTTTGGGCGAACATTCAACTCATTCGCTGTTTTGATACTCCCATCTCAATCATTTGATAATGTTAAAAAAAAAATCAATTTATGTTTTGATAGTTCCCGTCTCAATCATTTGATATTGTTAAAAAAAAATT
>JAYMSF010002404.1:0-10320 GCA_036897335.1 Silene vulgaris
ATTAACAAAAGAAAACGGGTATTGGCAAACGTGAATAAAGCAAATGTATAGAATTCATTGGAATGGAGGAAGTATTACTTATACGGAGTATCTATAAAACGACATTACGACAACCATTTACTTATAATTAAATTATAAAATGTGAATTCCAAAAGTAGACAAACAAGAAAGAATTCACAATTATCCAACATTTAATGCTACAACAGCAACACCACCAAACATTTATTGCTACAAGAAGCCTTATTCTGAAACCTAAATAATAGGCCTACATGCTACATACAATCTCAATTGAATGACTTGTTTTTGGACGTGGGTAGCATCTTACTTAATTGAGGTCTCAATCTACCGTTTATATCCAACATAAGTAATCCCTCCGTACATTTATGTAAAACCGTGTTACATAAAACCATCATAAAAAAGCGTCACTTTAAAATTAATCAATGAATAAGACCGTTGTACACATAATAAAATCTACGCATTTTCATATTGACAATGCTTATACCTACAAGGCTAAACAATCTTATACTCCTATGTAAGGGTAAAACCGTAATTGTGGCGGTATGTACCGACATTTATCCATTCATTTTATAACAATAAATTAATCAAAAGCAGGTAGAAAATGTTGTGTGCACTGCTCAATGTGCGAAAACACGCCGTCGGCGGGAAGTACAAATTCTTCTGTTTTCAATTTTGTAATATAAAAGGACGAAAGTACCCTCACATGTGAGCAGAATAATAGCGAGACCTTGAAAATAAATATAGGGGTAATATGGGAATAAAGAGGAGAGAAAAAAGAAGTAAAAAGATACTTTAACGGAATCCAATGAGAACAAGTGTAACCATAAACGGAATAAACGGAGGAAGTTAAGGAAGTTACATCTCAACGGTCAATTATCATTTCCACAGTTAGATCTAACGGTTGATATTTAATAATATCTTTTACTGTAAGATATTTAACACAAAAATAAAGTAAAAATAAAGTAAAAAAGAGGAATTTGTATTGTACTTACAATTTGTCCGCCATTGTTGTGTTCTTCAAGCTCTGCTCCAACTTCACTGTTTCACTTGACCTAAATTCCACCGACATAACATTATATCAATTTTTCGTAATTAAAAAGACAAAAAATTCAGTATAATAATTACGCTACACAATTTGTTCGACTTTTCTTAGCTAATAATTCCGAAAATGAAAAAAATGGAAAATTCGAGGTTTTTCCTTTTTTTTAGGTTTTCCGTAGCTTAATTTCAAAATTTGATTAAAAAAAAGGAAAATTTGAGGTTTTTGAAAAATGAAAATGCAGTTAAATTAGGCGGTGAAAAGAGAGTAATTTACCGAGGGGAAGAGCGGAGAGCGGTGGCGACAATGGCGACGGAGAGAAGGAGTACGAGGAGAAGAAGGAGAGAAGTGAAGCGAGAAGTGAAAGAAGAAGACGCCATTGTTGTTGAGGAATTTAGGTTTAGTGAGGTAATTTTGTGTGTTGTTTAAAGTGATTTGTGTTTGGGGAAGAACAGAGAAGGTAGAGAGAGACAGAGGAAAGGTGAGGAATGGAAGCAGGGTTTTTATAGAGGGGAAGGAGGGAAGGGAGTTTGGGGTTTTGAGTTTTGAGCTTTTTCTTTGGTAAAAATGTAAAATTGTGTTGTTGTTGGGTCCACCTTCTCTACAGGTAACAACAACCGCTTTTCTACAATGACCCTGTGCCATTGGCCTTCATTGCTTCTTTTTGGTGCCTTTTTCACTTTTTGTCTTGGTTTTTAACTTGGTAGTTTGGAGATTGGAGGGTTGGTTTTGGGGCTATCCGCTATTGGTATGTATCCTTTCATTTGTGTAAATTTTTTTTGAGGTGTTGCTAAATATTGTGAATAAATTAAGTAATTAGATTAGTTTGTAACTTTTGTAATTTTCATTGAACGATTATGTTGAACTATTAAGAAAATAGAATTAATCGAATTAACAAACAAACTAATTGAGATATGGCAAATAGACTATCGAAATGAATCTAGCACAAAATCGACAAACAAGCTATTGAGAAACCATAATTAACAAACAACTTGTCCCTGTCTTTTGTTCTCAACAAATTTCAATAATCTTAGCCATGCATCCATTAATCAAATAATCGGTAATTTCCAAGAAATCAAGTATGCTCTGATTCTAATTTAATTCAATAAATTTTGAAACACTTTAACCTTTTGTTTTTCCTAAAACCTTCAATCGTCCCAATTCTCAAGTTTCTATCAAAATAACAAATTCAACTATAGGGTAGTTGTTTATGAGTTATGGCTATATTTTCTTTAATAAGCAAAGAAGGGATTTAGAAATTGATCATATCAAAGTAATTAACTCCTCGAATGGGTGGGCTAATTGATTTTCCTCTTTAATGGGGTCGCCATTGTTCATGAGAGAGGAACCATCGAGTCTCGGCCTAGCTAGGCGAGGTCGTGGGTTGTGCACGTACTCGCTTAGGCTAAGATGCGGTAGTTCCAGGTCCGCACCTAGGATCAGAAATGGTGGTTATATGTCTCGACTTCGCATAGCGTTGGAGTGGTGGTTTCACATTCGGTCTTTTCCCCTGTTATCAGTGGCGGAGCCAGGAATTGACCCCAGAGGGGGCGAAAAATTTCAGCGGGGGCGAATTAGTAATGGTGTAAGGGGAACCTGAAAAAAATTGAAAAATGTTAACAAAAAAATTTGGAATTTCCGGCTGCCAGCGGAGGCGACCGCCCCTGCTAGCCTCCCCCTAAATCCGCCACCGCCTGTTATTTTTTAAATTAACGATGTTTTCATTCGTTTGACTTAATTAGTTTAACGTTATTTTGATTAATTTAAACTCGTAAACTATAGTGTTTGGAGTAGTTTGTTAGTAATGTCGACGATCGATTAGTAATTCGAGACGATTGCTATTCGATTTGTGGTTATTGACGGAAAATTTGAAGTTTTGAAAACGATTTTTGATACTTATAGGATATGTTACGAGTACCACCTCTCATAATTTTGCTAACTAAGGTAATTAACATATGCTCTCTTACATACTCATAATAATCCAACATACAAGTGAATTAAGGGTTAACCTTTCCTTATAATCCTTTTGTGAAGAAACTCATGTTAACCCACATGTGAATATTCAACATGAATAGAAGATGAAAGGGCTTACACACTTTAAAACTAAAAGGATACTTCCTCTATATCCAATTGATTTAGCGGTCAATTAATCTCCCTCGTGACGGACAAATTCGTCACAAATTTGCGACGGGTCAAGTATTACCTATGTGGGTAGATAAGACAAAACAGATTGTTACTCCCTAGGCACTCTACTTTTGTCTTGTCTACCCACATGGGTAGAACTTTACCGGTCGCAAGCTGCAACAGATATGCCGGTCATAAATGAGAATTTGTGTTGATTTAGAGTAAAATATCGTAGAGTTTATGAAGCGGACTCTCTCTTCTTCATTTGGGCGCAGCCAAAGCCCAAATGCATGATTTAACACCTTTCTTAATTTTATTGCCAAATCAAATGGCCTACTATCACAAACAATATGCTCTCCGACTCTACGTATAACCATAGCCCTCAATTGTCTTCTACATTTCCACATTCTAAGCAATCATCCACGTTGAATTACCATAGTATTGCTCACTATTGCCTACTCCCTAGTCCCTAACAACACCTATGTTATAATCATTTGCCTCCTTTTATTTGCCTCCTTAAAGGAGCGATAGTAACTAATACAACTACCAAGCACGAATTGTGGTTGCCTCTTATTCCCGACTCCACTTATTACCATGTTCCGGTAGTTTCATGTAGCCTATGTTACGAACCAATTCTTATGGAAAATCATTTAAAAGACAAGACTAGTGTACATATATATTCATCACTCAAATAACTAACGTGTAAAACTGTAAATAGGTAAAATAATTAGCTTGATCTTTACAAATCTATAAAACAATAACCTCTATCAATTGAAAACAGATAACTATTGCTTAATTCACTTTAAAACGAAAATAGATATATAATAACAATTTATCATAATAGAAATTAAACTTCATGTTTCATTATATGTCTCGATCATGCATTTTGTTTATCTTTTTATTTTGAGATGACTCTAATCAATGAATAAGTTATCCGCGGACATTTTTAATTCACTTGTCATATATACTCCGTAGTAAACACTAATCGCCTATTTTGTTTGTTATAATCATCTAAGAGTGATGTTGGACATAGATGGAGTTTGAACCTAAGTTATGAGTACCGTTGTTCATAACTTCAACAATTACAACTAAGTTAATTGACAACTGGTCACTCATAGAGTTAGGAGGAGGAAATCGGCCCACAAGCAAGTGAAGTTCCATCCTAAAACCAATTGATAATAGGAGGAGTAACTCACTCATTTATAAGCTAGTTCATTCACTATTATTCTAGCGATGTGGGATATTCACACACATATGAGAGAAACCTCAATACAAGAGTATTAATTATATCAGTCCATCTTGCTTATGATGGATGTGAATACGTCAGAAGCTTGTGATGTACTGATGTACAATAGAAAAATACTCCCACTCTATCTCACGAGTCACGCCACAGGCTTGTATTAATTAGATTGACTTTAATCACATTATACACCAAAATAATACCCTACATATACAAATTACATAAAATACGGAGTAGTAGTTTATATTGTTATCGAAAAACATAACGAGAAATGAGAATGAGGCTCAAAAGTCAAGCGCTTTATTGATGAAAGCCACGTGTAAGGAGAATCTGACAAAATCTTAACGAACTTTTTAAGCAATTTCTAATTCTCACTCTATCACCTATACGTGGGTCCTACGCCTCGACGGTAATTACGGAGAGTAGAGGTTGATTGTTATTTGTTGCCATGTCAGCGATCCGTTACACAATTCAGGCCGTTTGAGTGTATTTGTCTCTTTGGATAAGTGGAGTTACTACTACAAGCCCAAAACAGCTCATTTTTTTCATTTATTCGTTAATTTTGTTTGTTTTCCATTAACAAAATTTGGCTTTTTTACAAGAAGATAAAATAGAACGTTATATGAGGGCCTATTAACAAATGTGAGCAATTTGTTATGTTAAAACTAAAGTATTTAAGATTATCTTTTGTAGCACAACCAAAGCGTAAAAATTCAGCTAGTTACAGTAGTTTATATTTTTATTCGTATGTTCTTATAGGTTCTGTTATGCAAATGAAAACAAACAAATCTTCATGCCTAAGTTTATGGTAAAATTATTATAAATTTGCTTTATATTATATTGTCGGGTTTATGTTAAAAGGATATTGGGAATGGGAGGTGATTTACAATTGATTGGCTTGAGCATGTAGAATTTATAGTGAACCCGTAATTTATAGAAGTAAATTCGGATCAGTTACACTACAATATCACGAGGAGAATATTGATGAGTTCGATGTATACAGTTTGAACTCTACATTAATTTAACTCTCCTCATCACGACCCTCACACCCCGCTTGCGTCCTCGACCAGTATCATGCCCCAGCTCATCTCCCACGCCCTCACACAACACAACACATCCCGAGCCCTCCTCACAATCATCTCTAGATCCACCCGTCAAAAACTACTTTGTTCCGATGCTCCCAAATGGCCCAACAACCCAGAATAAAGTGAATATAACTGTATACAACTACTTTTCTATGAAACAGAGGTATCTGTCTTAATAATAAAACAAGTTAAATAATATCCAATATTAACATATAAAACAAATCTTTTGTTTTTTCTATTATAATCTCTTTTGTCTTATTCATTTCACATTGACATATTTAATCCGTCTTAAATTTAACTCAGTAACTATACACTTATACGATTATACCATAGTCCTATACTCCTATACTCCTATGTTAACGTAATGGGTCCGGTAATACGGGGAACGTGAGCCAGCAAGAGTGGAGTAAAAAGAGTAAAAGTGACACACTTGTTTGTAATAATCTAAGTTAACATCTTTTGCGCGTATTTCACTGAGATTTTTCAGTCTTACCCATCAGTATTTTTTACCTTTTTGGAGGCAAGATAATGTATGCTCCCACATGTATCCCATGTATGCATGTGATTTCCATCATTAACACCCTTTCATGCGTTTATTCAATTCCTTAACCTTAATTCATGTCATTTTCAATTCCATAATCTTAATTAGATATCAAATCTACTTTACATATTTGTTCTATAATTGTCTCAATTCCTTAAACGTAAATCTTTGTCGCTTATCATTTATTATAAACGTAGAATTATACGCATATTAGATACAGATAAAATGCATGTAACAATGAAAATAATTAAAATGGATAACACGGCGTGTTAGTTTTTAAGACGGTTTTGTATTAATATAGTCGTAAGATGGATTCAAGCACAATTCTATGAATAGTTAAAAGTGGTTACTGTAAAATCTTATTTTACAATGAATTTGTGTAAGACCGTTTTATACAAGTATTTATGTTGCAAATAAATTACTATATACTATTAATAGTCATTTTGAATAGGATGTACGAGGAAAGTAACAAATTACTTCTCATCATCCTTCCATGCATTCCAAAAATGATACAAAGTTTAACGTCTGATAAATCTCATCTATTTAATTTATGAACATATTTTATAATGACGAGAGTGAAACATTGCCATACGTGATTCCAATTGATAGTTTAACTCACTATAGCGACAAATATAAAGTCTTTTGACACTAACTTGGGGATTTTTTTTTATCAGCTAGAACTACCTATGCAGGGGCGAGTCCAGGATTTTGATTTCGGTGTAGCGAAATACATACTCAGGGTAAAGTGTATACATAATTAGGGTGAAAGCGGTAAATATTGGTGTAGCAAATCACGAAATTCTAACCGAAATTTTCGACTTTGGTGTAGCGGCCACTACGCCAAAGTCCTTAGTGGCCTCGCCCCTGAAGGTACCATCGTATTAGTAAAATTCCTCATCTTCCAAGTCGCATTCGGAGTTTTACGGTTAAATAATGTCCATTGTTCTACCTCTTCAGTCGCATCACTTTTCCTCTTCCAAATCAACAGAGTTGGGCGCTCTTTCAAGCATGTCAAATAGTATTGTTCGCACGAGCCAAGTCTCATTGCGAGAAGCTCGTTATCTACTAACGCCTCGCGATTCAAATCAAAAGCTACAACGGTTGGCACAATAATAACATTATTAACATCCTGAATTAAATTTTGATGGACCCAATAAATCACTCCATTAAGATAAAGGCTATTGATGATACTCCGCCATGGCGAGTTCTTATTAATCAGCGATCTAGGTAAAGATTTGGTGTCTATTGGTTTCCAATATTTCGATCCAATTGTGAGTATCGCGGCTTCTGCTCCTCTCCTTGAGTCAATACTACCCAGAACTTTGAATTCCTTATGTACAGGATCAAATCCTAATGCATACCGTAATGTGCAATATTCCACAGACTTCATAGTTATTGGAGGAAGACGGATAAAATCCTCGGTTCTTAAGTTTAAAAGGCCGAGGTAGGTTGAAGATAGATTAAAGAGACAAATTAGGTCATTGCATATATTGGACAGGTAGAAATATTTATTCATAAGAAAATTATTAGTAAAATATACATCCTGCCCTCTGATGCAATAGTCACTTCCACACGGCCCAAACATTGTGACAACTGGGATCGTCATTTTGGGTGTGTTGTCATTGTTGAGCTCGAATGAGATAAGCGAGGTTTCACACCAACGATTCAAGTGTTTCACAAAACCAAGTTTTGGATGTTTATCATGCGAACGAGAGTGGTTAAGCAAGAATGCTTGTATGGTTAATGTATTATTCCAATGTTTCGAAACACGCTTACATCTTGACAATGACTCTGGCGGCAACCTTGACAGGATTTCAATCTGAATTTCTTCAGGGATGTCTGCGTTCGATGCATCACTCGTACTGTGTTTCTGTGTTTTATCTCGGCCTTCAAGCTTTTGCACTAAATTCACTTCCATGGAACTATTAACTAATATGCAAGTAACCGTGAGGAAAGTTTTAACAATAAATATGACATTGAAATCTGAAAAATTGGTTTATTATTTCAATTTTCCAAGATATTTATCGTTAAACTTTCCTTTTAAGAATTATTAACATGTGTCGGGGCATATTTTAGGAAAACCGTCTTTAATATTATGTTTATCTCTTGTATTATTTGTTTCCTAGTTTCATTAGAGTAGAATCTCTTGAGATTTGTTTCATTCCGATTGCATTAAATTAAACTTCAATGGTTCACATACGCAAATATCAGCTGTATCACGGTTAGTCGGCCGCCCTTACCTAAAGCGTTTCAGCTTTCTGAACAGGCAACCAAAAATAGGATACTTCTCATCTGCGCAACTAATATTCGATTCACACTGCCGTGTTTGCTTACATACTTGGTACGTGATTGACATAAAGATAACAGCGGTAAACCACGACAATGGACGCACCACACGTTTGGAAATCGATATTGCAATCGCAGTGCGACTGACATTGTGATTTAATATACTCCCCAAATATACAATTGCAATATTACCTCATAATAAAATGGCGTACAGTAAATTACTTCCTCTATATTACGAAAAATACAAACAATCATCGATCATTGGAAATAGCTTCTTAAATGTTGTGTTATTAAGACAGAGTAATTCAACAAACTAGGAAAAAATCGGTAATTACAATTAAAAGTTTCAAATTTTTTTCATTGGTTAGGGGTAACGATTGTCGCTGCTAGTTCCCACCTGGCTCCGCTAGTGCATATGACTTGTATGATTGATATAAATATAACAACGATAAACCATGACATTCGACCTGCCACAATGTCTAGTATACTCCGTATGCTACATTGATTCGCGATTTATATCTTGAAAATAAAACGAGGTACAGTCTTTTAATTTCAACTAAATTCAGGCCGTTCTCACATTAAAATGATACACACGAAAACTATAGCATATCATGTTACTTTATGGCAAAAAACAAATATAAAGAACATCCTCTGGAATTAGACCATTATGATAATTGAATTGAGAAATATTGCATTGATAGATAATTGTCTCACATAAAAAAGTACAACCAGTTTAGTAAGCTCTTTTATTTCATATTACCGCAACTCGAAACCAAAGTACAATATGTTACTCTATGGTAGTGAACTTTTCAAAATCATAAAAAAAATACAAAGAATATTTGGAATTAATAAATACTGAAACATGTTCTAGTAGGGTGCTACCTCCTGCAATAGTTGGCACGCGAAAGCGGTAAATCGGAAAATTATTAGTAAAATTAGTCCTCTTCCAAGCCGCATTCGGATTTTTATGATTAAATAATGTCCATTGTTCTACGACTTCAGTCCGATCATCGTCACTTTGCATCTTCCAAATAAACAGGGTTGGGCATTCTTTCAAACATGTCAAATAGGATTGTCTGAAAGTCGTATGTGCCGCGACAAGCTTGTAATCTCTGAACGCCTCGCGATTTAAATCAAAAGCAACAATAACATTACTCATTGATCTTTTGTAGAGCAAATAAATCACCCCATCAAGACAAACACTATTAGTACTGGTAGTCCGCCAAGGTATGTTATGAGTTACTGAACTCGGTAAACTTTCATAGTCTACCGGGTTCCAATATTTCGATCCAACAGTCAATACCGCGGCCATGATGGTAATAGTAGTATAGCGTCTTCCGTAACTAATATTCAAAACTTTGAATACTTGTTGTACAGGATCAAACCCTAATGCATACCAACATCTGAAAACATCGATAGACTTCGTAGTTATTATTGCAGGAAGCTGGATAAAATCCCGGGTTTTTATATTTAAAAGACCGATAAATGTTGAACATCGATCAAAGAGACAAATTAGGCCGTTGCATATATTAGACATGTAATAATAATAATTACTGTTACGAAAATCAGTGAAATATACATCTTGCCCTCTGATCAGAGGGGCAGTTGTTTTTGGGTTTGCTACAATCACGGTCTCCGTTTTGGGGGTGTTGTCATCATTAAGCTCGAATGATATAACCGATTCTTCTTCCCAAATATTCGATTGTACCACAAAAGCAAGTTTTGGATGTTTATAATATGAACGAGAGTGGCTAACCAAGAATGCTTGTATGGTTAATGTATCTTTCCAGTGTTTCGAAACACACCGGCATCTTGACAATAACTTGGATGATGACAGCCTTGACAGGATGTCAATCTGAATTTCTTCCGGGATGTGCGGAACTGATGATGCACTGCTCGTTCTAACCTTTTGCTCGATGTTCATCTCCATGATTGAATATTAAAACTCGCAAGATAATTAAGACCGTTTTTAATTCAATCAAGACCG
>JAYMSF010002405.1:0-10318 GCA_036897335.1 Silene vulgaris
AAAATAGGTACACATTAGGATTAAAGATAAAAATGGGTACATTTATCATGTAAATAGGTACGAAATCACTATGTCACAATCAACGATAAAAGGGTCACGAAATACAAATAAAAGGGTACGAAATACAAATAAAAGGGTGCGAAGGAATGGTCTCTCAATAACTTATTGAAAGACCGTCTCTCACAAGTTTTAGTGTATCATCTATGGCTATTTCATAAAAAAATTTAAGATTAATTCTATTTAGAATTATCAATTTGACCAATGTTATAATCCCTTCGTCCCGCCGAGAAGTCATCTATTTCCGTTTTAGGGGTGGATCATTCAATAGTTATCTATTTCCATATTTACTACTCGTTTTTGTGGTTATTTCATGTGCAAGTCGGAAAATGGTGATTTGTGTGGTCCAAAATCACCCTCTTATATTTGGTCTTATCTATTTCCGTTTTAGGGTGTATCATTCAATAGTTATCTATTTCCACTTTCATGTGCAAGTCGGAAAATGGTGATTTGTGTGGTCCAAAATCACCCTCTCTACATTTCTTGGTCTTTGTGCCAAAAGCAATAGATAACTATTGAGTTGGACGGAGTAGTACAACTTTAAGAGCTTTTCATTATAAAATTTGGCCGGTACAAGTTATAGCTCACTAATCTCGGGTTCATCGCAGTCCGTATCAGGCCGAGTTCCAATTCACGTCATAAATAAGTTGTCACGGCTGATATTATACTCCGTACTGATTTTAATTTACCTGATACATCTTGGGATATCTCGTATCGGCCACCTCTGATGCCAATACTTTGAAATCATTGATCAAAGATAACATCACAATTCTAAAAATTACTACAAATTTAAGCAATCAATACATAATTTTAAGTGATTTTTTTTTAAATCACAAATTCTTATTTCAGACAGACATATCCGTTTTAAATAAGAAACAGGTGAAATACATCCCATTGAACAAAACAAGTCGTCGTCTTACGAATGCAAAAGAGAATGTCCTTGCTATCTTTGATAGTATTTGGACCCGTTTTAGAGATAAAACGGATAACTTCGTCCTAAGCAAGACTTATTGTTTTGAAATAATATATCCAATCAATGAATACGTCTAAATGAGTCCATAACCCACAGCGGCATAGAACCACAGGACCTGAAGACAACTAATTCGCAACCCAGCAGGTCGTGGTGAACATCCTGGATAAAACCATTAATAGTACTCACTACGAGCTTTACTCCTAAAGATATGGCATGCACTGCTAGATAAAATAAACTGTAGCAGAACTCACTTTTTTCTCCCCTAAGTTCCTTAATATTTTCGACGGAAAAGGAGATGAGAATCATCAAATACCTTCATGTGAGGAAGCAGACTTCTGTCAGCAACTCTAGCAATCCGGATGAAAGATGTACAAATCTGTAACCTGGCATGCCGGGCACTGTTTGTTGAAGGATCCTGTCAATGAACCATATATTTGAATAAACAAAATGTCTAAGGAGGTCCCTTGTGCAATCATACATATCAATGATTAAATAAAAGAAGCTGGAGAAAAGACCTTGGCAATGACAGGGAGGGAGGTCAAAAGTTCAAAGAGCTTATTAACGACAGGACCAACTGCATCCGGAAAAACCTTCAGAAAAGGACCCAATGCGTGAAAAAAGTGGCCGAGGACTTCAACAAGCACAGCTTCACTCCACTTCAAGGTAAGCAGCTGCTGCAGGAGACCTTCAGTTCAGCAGATTTAGGAATCTTAGAAAATATGAGAAACAATACTCGTAATAATTATATTCCCTTTTAATTCAGAAAGACACCCCAAGTTTCCTTTCCGGGCTAATCTGTAAAGACTAACCACTTTTTTCGGGTTAACCTTCTAATTACAAAAAGACCTTACTGCGTTGAACGAAGTGTAACATTTGCCCTTTTGTTTCTATTTGAAAACGAGGCAGTACATAATAACTAAGCAGATTCTACCTTCAAATATCCTGCACAATGTAAGTTGAATTTCCGAGTTACTTGCTCCAGTATCATTAGTTCCGTCAAAAAGTGCAATAACAATGTTCTCCAATGCAAATTCCATGCTCTCCAGTATGGGCAATTCCTGAGATTATTGCCAGCAAAAATACTCTCTTAATAAAGCAGCGAGGATACACGCCATACATTTCTCTTTTTATACATGGAAACAAAAAAGTGAACAAGAGTAAAAAAAATGATCAAAGAGGACACAAGATATGATGTGAAAATTCAGACACAGTTTCGCGATCTATATATACCAAATTACCTGAATTGGCATGGAAGAGGACAATATTGATTTAATAATCATGACTATTCTATCAGATACTCTCACAGCAGCAACAATCGGCTTGTGGTTTGAAACAAACCGAATCAGCTCCATCTGACAATCAGTAGAGCCATGAATCAGAATAGGGCAAGAAAACAGCACGGAAGAATACTGAACCATAGGCAGAACAAGGTTGTGGAGGCAAATCAATTTATCCTACGTTCTTCAACATCAATTCCAATTTTTTTATTGGAGTCCATGCTAAAGAAATTTGTTTTTTTTCAGTTTGGTCGTCTTACAGACCTCACTATACCAGACTTCATAACTGCCACGTAGCTTACTTTGCCAACATAATCAATTGGTATTAGCTAACAACTGCCCAGTGTCCAATAAATATTTCCCTTTAATATATTCAAAAACATACAACAATAAATCACTATGGATCAGATCCAATCATATGCGGGACTTGAAAAGCTTCCAAAGATGTAAGAAGTCATACCCTCTATTGTACCCAGTCTCAATTAGCCGTTTACAAGATGGGTGCATTCCTAAGTGCCAGACTCTGTTATTTTATTAAAACCCAGATTTGTCTATACCATTAGCAATTAATCCACCTAACTAACTAACTCCCAAGTCCTCAACCACCTCCTTACCCCCTTAACCCAGCCACATCATCCACCTCTAATTCACGATCCTACCCTGCCTCATTTCATTGCTGCCAACCTCTGATGCCTCCTCCCACCCAACTTCCTCTCTTCCCTCCATCGATTACCTTGTTGCATCTGGCACAAGGCTTCATCCTCACCTCACAGGCTCACATATAAACCCTTTTCTTTACTCTCATTTTTCTGACCTCCCCAATACAAGAGATTTTATCCCACACCAAAGGCCTCAAAGCAACATCTAAGCCCTATACACACAAAATCTTGTACAGATCTAGTCATAGAAGATTTTTGACACATGGATGAAATACTTCAGTTATACAAGAGATATGCGAAAGGTAGGAAGAAAAAATAGACAACTGAAAGCGTAATTCCTTCTTTAAACACACCACGCAGAGTAGCTTCTCTTTGATCCCCATTTTGCTAAATAAGTTTTGCCCAGCCGCATTTTGCTAACTATTTTATTTTATTTCAACATTATTCTAAAAACAAATTCCTCTATGACAATGTGAGGCTATTCAATAAGATATACTCCATAATCTGATTCTGAAGAGTCAACACTTAGTAAAATACTAAAATGCACAAGGGAGAACTAATAAACAAGGTATATATGACAAACCAGCTTTGAACGATATTGACTGAATTCTCCCTTGTCCTCAAAATCATCACTCCACAATTCCAATTGCCCCAAAGAAAGCATGGTCTCTGGAGAGATTTTTTCTTTTCTGAGAAGACGCAGGAAAGATATATCCAGAATAGCACCACAGTAGTCATCATTTATAAGATTCAATATCTCTTTCTTCACTTTTTCAGCCTGCCCACTGCCAGTAACACTGCTTACTGCACCGTCTCCAGATGCAACAGACTTGGGTTTCCACAATAGATCTCTCATCAATGCCTATTAAAGTAAAGGGACAACATGAGTCCACATGTAACTTTAGAAGAAATTCAGAAAATGAAGTTTAGTTTAAACAGACCAGCCAGAAAGACAGTGACTGGAAATGAAGGGCGAATCGACGATGTTGGAAGTAACCCAGCATCTGCACAGAAACAACATGTTCATTGATTATAGACATCTCTGTATTAAAATAAGCAACTAATATTATAAGTACAAATGATGTAACCTCCAATGCAAGCCCTAATTTCGGCATATGAAAGATCTAAGAATATATTACCTCCAATTACTCATTTGACTTTGGTGGTCAGCCGATGTCCACAATGACCATTAATTTTGACAAATATATGTGGTTATACACCGTAAAATTTGTCACATTTGATTCATCAAAAAGATAATTACTCACATTTCACTTGAAAGATGTTGTGCAATTATCTGTCAAAGTTGACATCGTCTGACCAAATGGAAACAATATAATTCGGATGGGGGAGTCTGACATTTCTGAAGTTTGGAATATTTTTTTACTTTCAAACAGAAGTAAAGGTTAAAAATGCAGCATGAAGTCAAAAACGATGGGACAAATCCTTCAGAAAGGCAGAAATATTATGACGATCGAACACCGTACAGTACTTCTAAACGAGCGTGTGTAACCAGCCCTAAACTATCAGAATGCAAAGTTAGCAGCACAAGCAAAGTTACCTGTTGAAGAAATAAAGATACCCCAAGCATATCACTAGAGATGCAAATCAGATTTGCGGAGCCGAGAGAAACCATGCTCTCGCATATTAACTCGGCGAATTCAAGTTCACTGTCATCAATGGCCCCACCTCCCACGCTAGATTTATTGAGGAAATCTCCAGAGATCTTCATTAAAATCTGAAAGATACTGCTCACTGCAGAATCAAATTCTGAAGATGCATCAGCAGGTCTCTTTCTGCAAATCAACATAAATAAAAGCAATTCAATATTTGTTTGTCAATCATCACAGAGTATAGCCTGAAGCCCTGAACGGTAAGAGAAAATGGAAAAAGATCTCAGCCGTACACGGCATATACCTTGCTGCGACGAGCTTGAAAAACTCACATGCGTGAAGACGGAAATCGGGAGAAGAAAGCAAGTAGCCACACCTGCAGTAAGAAGTTTTCTGGAGAATGAGAAGAATTACGTAAGTGGGTCATAATACATGGCATAAGATTTTAAAAGGTTTACATTACCCATTTACTATGTTATATTTGGTAAGATCAGGCAACGGTGCCCACTCAGCATAAGCATTTATTGCATTCAAGGTCGCAGTTACAGTGGCAACATGCTGTTTTGCAATGTCCATTTGCTGTCGCTGAGCCTCATTCACAGCCGCTCCATAGTGCCTTTCTAGCAGCTACATCAGAAATTATCAGAGCATGAGACACCACAAGAAAAATGTTACAGATGCCTTTCCTATTTGACAATTAACAGGTAATAGAACTATGTTATCCTTGGGAACATACAGTGAACAACAATGGCAAAATTTCTGGCAGAGAATCTGTGAGTCCACGTAATAATAACCGGCGTCGCTCACCTGTAAAAGTCAAATCAAAGAAACGATCAGATAAAAGCAACATTAATAGCTCTAAACACCAAAATATAGCTCATTTTTTGTTGCATAAAATTGGACAAATTTTCTTTACCTTCTAAATCTTCATTATGAACAGTAATATCTTCAGGCAGCCATCTAAGCATCATTGAAACTAATTCTGCCTGAATATTATATCCCAAATGTTAATATTCATTACAGATTAAATGTTCCCGCTTGAGGATAAAAATGAAAAAATACGAACATCTATATAAATTCTTTGATGAGGGAGCAGAGTTTTACTTGAGAAGGACCATTGTTAGACAAGGCCACAACAGAAGGGAGAAGCTCCTGCCACAAACTAGGGCCTTCTCTTCGCACTATCTGAAGAAAAAAAATATTCATGAAAATCATTAGGAAGCAATTGACACCCCTTGAATCAGAAATTACAAGGAAGTCTGACAAAAACCTCTGCAACTAGAGCAGCAGTCTGACTTTTCAGAGCCCACTCCTCACATGGGTCTGCAATCTGAGACAGCAAGTCAACAGCAATGCTTGCAAAGTTCCGCCTCTCATTTGAGTTTAATTCTTCCCAACGCAACCTCACCAAATGCTTCACATCATGAAACAAATGTCAAAGGCTGAAGTTTACATATAATTGGAAAAAGTTCGAATACAGACAGAATTTCGTTGCAGTTAGAAAATAGCATGAGGAATAAACCTTCCATCAAGACTTACACAAAACAAAATACTATTAAATTTATAAAGGAGCAAAAGAGGAAAAGGGTACTCATTTGCATACATTACAATAATACGTGCCGGACAAAACTACAAAAATAATTGCGATACCCACACCATTTGCTTAGGCCGACAAAGAAGAGATCCCCATCTGTAATACCCAAGACTCTATATTTAATGCTAAGAAAACTTATTATTGAATCAGGAAACACCCTATGCTAGTCACAAATACCAATCGGCCGTACTTTTAACAAATTGACACCCTCAATAGTTGCTGGTCGACCACTCCGATAAAATTGACTCCAAAATGAAGGCCACAATAACAAATCCTTCATTTATAAGACATTGATTCAAAGAATTCCACGTGTACAAGAACAGAAGTCCAGTTCTGAAACAAAGCACAAAAAGTGTCGGACACAAGAAGCAAGCAAGCTCAAAGGACCATAAAGTCGCCACTCACAGAGCACGAAATACATAGCAGATAATAACACTCAACGACAGATATCTTAGCTTCAAGAAGAAAAGGTCAAGAAGAACAACCTGAAGCATTTTGAAGGCATGGAGACGTATTTCTGATGACCACTCCTTCTTGACTAAATTGAAGGATGTACTACCCAAAACTCGCACATCACCCGCTTTAAACTGTAATTCAAAAAAAAAATTATGAGCATCGATATATCATACGGCAATAAAGATAGTTCAGATAAAAGATGCAAGTAGTAGAAGATGGAAATGCTTAATCAGTTGCAGAAATTCGCTTTTACGTCAGGAAAAGGAAAATAAATTTCTTACTAATCGCGCCAGTAGTTGACATAATGACACGTGCCTTGAAATAAATTCCAAACAAGGGAAACGAGAAAGTAATTCGAAAGTTTCTGATTTAGAAATAAACTGCCAGATCAATATGCGTAATCAACGCATAAAGATCCAAAAGATTTCACTCTTATTACTATATTTAGATCTTTCACTCATAGTAATATTGTATGATCAAAGCATAGTGACATTCATTTTGAGATAGGCACATACACTAGCTATGCAGACTAATCAACAACTCGTATCATTACGCGCTAAAAAATACTTACATAATGCTCAAAAACTAAGAAGATCCCAAAATAATTTTGCAATGCAAGTATCTCATTCTAAATTTTATTTCCACCAGCATTGCATATTACTCCTTCTTTTCACTATAGTCTTACTGTTTTCTTTACTAAATAAATTAAAACATATAGAAAACTATAAATGTACCTAAAATATTTCATTAACAAAAAATATTTTAACAAAAAAAAAAAAGAGTAAAATATAAATTTAAAAGAAACAGTCAAAATGCTGCTTTGGAGACCACAAAAAGTCAAACAGGGAGATCATAGGGAAAATGATGGAGTAACTAGAGTATATAATCAATTTTTTTATTCATAAAATCATAATTATATTTCAACATTTAGGCAGGACAGGCAACAAGTACTTATGAAACTGATAAATGTGACTGAGTGAGTGTATAATCAAATCTTTTTCAACATTGAGTGCCATTTTGTTCTTTGTGATTTATCTTGCTACATCAATATTCAAAAAATTCAGCAAAGGATTCAACTGCTGAAAGTTAGGTTAGGAAACTAGCAGTCACTGATACAACTATTTTAATTGAAAATATTCCTAAAACAATAAGAATATAACACAAATTAAAATGAGAGTGACTAGGAAATCTGAAACTCGTGTTAGTAAATTATATATAGAGTGATATCCAATGGTAAAACATCTCAGCAAGTTGTACTTTACTACTAACGGTAGATCTGTATATTGCTCCACAAGCGTTTCCCATACAAATGTGTATATTCTCTCTTACTTCTATTATAGTGTAGTTCTAAGTTGAACTAAATGAATCTGTCCCAAATTCCCAATGAAATACTATTTTCTCAACTTTCAATAGATCAAATAGAGTTAAGAACTTCTTCCAAGTATTCAAAATTGAAAATGCTATATCCAATTCCATATTTGATAACTTATGAAATAACGAGATTCGCACACTTCGTCCCTTCAATAAAGGTTCCAAAAATCCTGGCTGGGAAATTTCCTTAAAGTATTTAGTGGCGAATACCTTCCAAAAAGCATTTAGAGGTGAAGACGTTCATCATATTGAGATTCGAGAACAAAGAAAGAAGATATTTAAAAAAAAAAACCATGATTATAACGGAAAGTATTAACAACCATTAACGGTATTGTGGCGGAAACAATAATATCTAGTAAAGAATTAATCGACTGAAACTAAACTACGAATCATTGTTGGATAAACAAACAGAATATAAAAATGCTTCCAAAAGAAGAAAAATGTATGCATCTCACAAGTAATCATGCCTGAGATGTCATCATGTACGCTGCTTGAACTTAGGCTAACGGGAATGTTGGTTCTGAGAACATCACTTTATACCAATAATCACCTTATCAGAAATGAGTTACAACTTATATCTCTATCTGAAATCGTATAATAGACAACTAATAGAGTATCCTATCGCCAGTTTTCGCGCCATAAAACAACGATGTGTACGATGCTTTCAGAACCATAAAATGCACAAGCGGGTTTCTACAAGTTTATAAAGATGATCATCTTCACCACTCCTTACATTTCCTCCCAGTGACAGCAACAGAGCCCTAGTCCCAACACGACTTCGGGTTGACTACCATGAATTGTTACAAAAAAGGTAGGGTATAAACCGACTAGCTAACATGGGTAACACCAAAATTGATCAAAAGGGTTAAACTGACATACAAGGGCAACATTGGCTAGATAACAACTAACACAAACAATCAGTATAAATCAACTACTCCCTCCGTCTCATTCATTTGTTTACCTTTTTTTATTCTTTTGTGAGCGGTATTTTAATCAAAAGTAAACAAATGATTACGGCGAAGGGAGTATCAAATATCAGCACAAACCATCCATACATTAATAATTACCTAAACATTTAAGAATCAAAACAAACACACAATAAAAATTTGAAAAATAAATAAAAACATGCAGTAAAAAAACAAGATTAAAAAGAAAGGCAAGAGATTATACAGATTCTAAGAAAGCAAAAGCAGCATTCCGAGTATCAGGAGAAGAACTCCAATCAAGAGCAGCTCCAATTGCTCTTGCAACATTGTTGGTTATGCTTCCAGTTTCTTCCATTTTTCACCCCTTGAATTGATTCTTGAGTTGTTTTTTAGGGATTTTTAAAGGGTTTTTAAGAACCCAGAAATTGTATTGCTGTTATTGTTATGGTAAATCATAAAATAGGAAGAGAATCAGTGATTTGTTTGCTTATATAAATTGTGACAAGAGTAAGGAATATAATATGGGAAGGGGTGCGTTTTTTTGGTTAAAACTGCTACAAACTTTGCTTATTCTCTGGAAAAGGTGGAAATTAGTGTGACCCTTAGTCAAACCAAAGCAATTTTGCAGAAGTGTTGTTCATTTGCGTTATTAAGAAGCGGTAAGTCTTGCTTAAGACGGAGTATTAATATAACGGATTAATTTTTTTATAATCAAGTCTTGAGTTCAATAGGGGTAGCTCAATTTTTAGCTTTGTTGTCGAGTTTAGTAAAATTTCGGTAAATTAAGATTTCAAACATGCTCGTATTGATTAGCAAGCGATATGGTTTAAATGTAAAAGATATTTATTTAGAGTGTAATAAAGTAGAAATACACAATTGTGACTAAATTTATTCATAATGTACTAAATTTATTTTCCAATATTACAAACTTTATTGATTATTCGTAGTTGTCCACCAAACTATGTATATCACTTTTTTTTGGATTCAAATAATGGTTTCGCGAGAGGTTAAAGGTTGTTTGTATTATCTAATCATCGTTCAATGTTCGATGTTGGTTAATTCTGCACGGGTTAACACTAGTCACTATAACAACAATCAATCAATCAATCAATACTATATATTAATTCCAGAAACCAAGGGACTTTAATGCAGTTAAATAAATCTATGCAAATTAATTATACTATATAGTTTGGAATTGCTAGCGCTGTGCGATGGACCTGAACAAGGGACTTCAATGCAAATATTATATAGTTTTACTTTAAGTATAAATTTAGAAAATATCAGAATATGGAGATTTTCCTTAAAATAAACATGTCCAACTTATGGTATTGAATTATTAATTATATAAAGAATATGTTAAGTTTTTAATATACACGAATATAATATTACTCCAGT
>JAYMSF010002406.1:0-10318 GCA_036897335.1 Silene vulgaris
GAAATGATATTTAAACATAAAGAATTTAGTTAAATAATTAAGAAATGGGCCAAATCTGGGGTCGGGCCGTGCCAGGCACGCATGCCTGGTTCGTGCTGGACCGTTCGTGCCTAGGCACGGGAATTTCTAAAAAACGCAGCCGCGGCCCGCCCTATTTGAAAAAGTTCTTTTCCAATCTCACGTCACATATGGGACACGTGTCGAAGCTACAAGGGTTTACGTCGTCCGTGAAAGTAGATATTCGGAGCTCCAAAGAACGGCCTTTTATCTTGACATGTGGGCCACACGTGTTCCAGTCATGAGAGGGAGTTGCAATTTAGGTGCATTCCTTCAAGTCTTCAACACTGCCTACAGCTGGACTTCTCTTTTCATTTTTTTTCTTCTACCATTTATCTTTTTTTTTAAATTAGCCCATCATTTTGATTACGGAGTATAATATCTACTTCTATTGCCGATTAGAAATTGCTACTCTTTCAACATTTTTTTTAACTTTGACTTTAGCACAAAGCCACAAAGTAACAAGTGGATTTAATTTGAGTGTAGATAATTAAACTACCCATCGAATACATTTTGAAAATAGAAAGATAAATAATTAACTGAGACTAAAACTGGACGCCGAGCCAGGTTGGGTCGGGTGCTAATTCGTGGCCAGGCCCGTCACTAAAAAGGGGGAGGCCAAGGTTCCATATTCCCTAACTTGGTCCCGTCCAATATAGTGTTTTTTTTACTAGGCCAAGCCGGGTTGGACCGAAAATTCTTGGAACTGGCCCGACCTGGGTAGAGGGGCGAGTTCGGCCGGGGCTAGAAAACACTGAGCCACATATGTAGGCTGAGCCGAGATGGCCAGCACCATTTCAAATAAAATAGCGGTGATCGTGGTCTTCTAATAGACGATCTCTTTAAACATTTATTAAGAGATCAATTATAATTTGAAGTAAACATGGTTTGAAAAGTCGTAAAATGAGTACGTATAACATAAATATTAAATAGTGATGCTACTATAGAGGGTTATTATCTACGTTTAAATTGGTACGTTTTTTTTTTAATGAAAGGTGTCATATGAAAGAGTCACTTTAAACCACCATTAACGATAAAAATTATACAAAAGATTTTCAATTAGGGTACGAAGAAACGGTCTTTCAATATTTTACTGGAGACCGTCTCTTCCAAGGCTTTATGCCCAATTATTAAACTAACTAATAATCTATCCATTCAAAGTAATCCCGATTCTAATGACATTGAATTATTCATTATTTTGTACTAATAATATCCATAATTATCAAGTTTATACATCGTTGATCGACTTATTCGTAATTTCATGCATGAACTGGCGGAGGAAGACGTCTCCGTTGATTTACTAATTACTACTCCTATTGTATTGGTCATAGCTGAACAAGTGTACTTTTTCGACACTAGTTCAACTATATATATTTCACTATCGAAAAATCTAAAAGGTTGATATATCTTTTTGTCAAATGATTAAATATTGTATTTGACTTTTGTATTTTTGTAGCTTAAAATATAAGCATTGAAGTTAAATGTACTTACAAAGTCTTATAGGAAGAAATCTCTATGTTTTATGACTTTATCTAATAATAAAATACGTAAGAATAGGTCGATTAACGAAGTCTTGTTTTTTTATTCACACATAAAATTGAGAACATAGGAATGTTGACTCTAGATATGGTTTTAGAGTTTTTAAAACTTTATGATTTATGTTCGTTTATAATAATGTAAGAAGAAGCAAAAAAAATGAAAGAGCTTGTGAATCGCTTGTAAATGTTTACAACTCTTTGGTCGATAGGGCAAGTGAAGGACATACATTTTCAGACAATCTGTTAAATGTTTTGAATATTAATACTCTGTAATATAAGGGTGATGAATATAATGAGGAAGGGGTATGTTTCCTTCTAAATTTCTATTTGATGTAATAATTATTATTTGATTTTAGGGCGAAAGGAGAATTTGCATTGTACTGTAAATTGTTTGCAATGAAAAGAATATGATGATTAATTACAATGAAATTACTTTGTAATAAAACCGCTACGTTCTTACTGTATAATACAGTGAATTATAACTGTATTAAACTAGGTCACAGTTAAAAAATAATCACTTATATTGGTATTACTCTTGGGTTAATATACTTCGTATTTAACATATGAAGAGATTACTAGCCAGAACAATGATTTTTAATTGCTAAACAATGTTTATTATTAGCCCAATAAATTTTGCTGGTGAACCCTTCTTCCATGAGAAGCATATAAATGTATCACCAGGAAATGCATGCGGTGTTTCGAAGGTTTGACATTTTGTCCGAAATACTAATTTATGATCCGGGAAACTTTAAAAGGCATAATTCATGTGTTACGAAATCAAAAAGTGATAATTTTGTTTTAAATCGATCATCTTCTCGAGAACTACAATTTGGAAAAAAAAAAATCATATTTGAATCCCGCAGCTAGGAGTTCTTGTGTGTCGAAGTTTTATTGACCGAACAAACTTCGAGTGACCATATCTCTTCGTAACGAATTCCAAACTTGAAAATTTTTTTTTTCAAATCGTAGCTCTCGGAAAGATGATCCACTTGAAAAAAAATCGTCACTTTCTGAGCTCGTAAACACAAGTTATGTCTCTTAAAGTTTTCCGAAAATTGGGTATTCCGAGCAAAATGTTAAACCTCAAAGGCACCGCGTGCATTTTTTGATATATCACTAAATTTTTTTTCAAAATTGTAGAAAAATCATGATGTCATAATGCTAAATAAGAGTCAGCATACATATATCACTAATTTTTTTCAAAATTATAGAAAAATCATGATGTCATAATGCTAAATCTCTTTAGTCAGCAGTCCGCACACATATATCCCTCGAATGGTTAATTCAATTAACCAATTTCCTCATATTTGTCAATCGTCAAAATACATTGCACTCTCTCATTATCTACTCCCAAAACAAACAGTTCAATCTCATGCTTGATCATATACCTTAACAACAGCACCCTATCCAAAAATCTTGGAAAAAACATACTAATACTATAATAAATCTCAATTCTTAACTCCAATCCCCTACCAATTTTGTATATATTGTGATGTCATAATGTTAATTCTCTTTAGTCAGCACACATATATCCCTCGATATATCACTAAATTTTTCAAAATTATAAGAAAATCATGATGTCATAATGCTAAATTTCGTTAGTCAGCACACATATATCCCTCGACATATCACTAATTTTTTTTTGCAAAATAATAGAAAAATCATGATGTCATAATGCCAAATCTCTTTAGTCAGCACTCAGCAGTAAGCACACATATATCCCTCAAATGATTAATTCAATTAACCAATTTCCTCATACTCTCTCATTATCTACTCTCAAAACAAACAGTTCAATCTCATACTTGATCATATACCTTAATAAAAGCATCATATCCAAAAATCTTGGAGAAAACCTACTAATATTACAATAAATCTCAATTTCTTAACTCCAATCCTCTACCAATTTTGTGATTTTGTATACTATATCTTACCCAAAATTTAATCTAAACATTTTTCATTAAAATCTATTTTCCAATTTTAATTTATCCAAAAATCTTGGAAAAAACCTATTAAGATTACCAATCCCCTACCAATTTTGTATATATCTTACCCAAAATTTATTGCATACAGATTTCATTAAAATCTATGGATTATTTTTCAATTTTAATTTACGTATACTCCAGACATTATTTGGCCCTTTTTTTTTTTTTTTCTGCTGAAATGAGCGGAACTGAATTAAATGGAAGTGAGCTGAATTGAATGAAACTGAACTGAAATGAACGTAGTTGAAGTAAAAAGTTAATTTTATAAAAAAATGAGATTAACAGTATTCACTAAAATTAAACTAAACTGAACATAATATAACCAAGCTTAACTTAGATGAAGCCCGAAAAAAACACCGCATTTCTCATCCTCAATCATAACTCTACTAAAAAACGCCGGGGGTGACACCTCAACTTTTTCGATATTAATACCGTCCCTCTACAACCGAAGGACCACATGCGTGTCAGAAAAGGCAAACTCATAAACATAAAATTCGTGCTACACTCTCATAGGTCCACGTACCCCTCTCATTTCCTCTGGGTCCCACCAATCAAAAGTTATTTCCACGTGTTCACCTTCCTACTTTCTCTCTATTCAATCCAACGGTCAATATTCAATCTCTTCTCAAACCTCTCTACGTCACTCCAACTGTACCCTCCACACTGCCCGTCCCTACTTCGGTCAGCCTGCCCGATCTCCCCCATTCTCTTATATTCTCCCTTCCCTCCACCTTCTGCTCTCTCCATTCTCTCCCCTCAAAATTTTTATATTATTATTTTATTCTATTCATCGTATTGAACCCGGTTTATTCTTGTTAATTATTTTCAATGGCGGGGATGTGTTGCGGGATCAAGGTAGGAGAGACCGAACCGACGAGTCCGGTCCAGCCTGCGACTCGAACCGCTCGTCGGAGAAGGATGGAGATTCGTAAGATGCTCTCAGGCATCCCTGACATCTCCGAGGCGCATGGTTTGATAAAACGAAGGAAATCTAACTCCGAGTTCGCTGTCGAGTCGAGTGAGCCGACTCGGTCGTTGAAGTTGAGTGTTGCCGTGGAAGAAGCGAATTCTGCACCTGGAGATAACGTCGTCGTGGATGAAGAGTTTCCGAAGTTCGGAGTGACGTCAGTTTGCGGTCGGAGAAGAGATATGGAGGATGCGGTCTCGATTCGACCGTTTTTCTGTGAGAAGGAAGGATGTAGGAAGAGGAAGTTCAATCATGGAGCTCATTTCTATGGAGTTTTCGACGGTCACGGCTGTTCTCATGTAATACTTCATCATAATCACGATTAATTATAATCAAACTTTTTAGAATTTTAAAAATTGATTAAATTGAGATTGTTATTGATCTTGTTTATGTTGATTTGTATTATAGGTTGCGAAAAAGTGCAAGGAAAGGATGCACGCAATACTCAAGGAGGAGATCGGGAAAAAAAATGGCGAAACCGAAACCGAAGAGAATTGGAGTGAAACGATGTCGTTGAGCTTCAATCGGATGGATAAAGAAGTAGGTGAAAGAGTCAACACTTCTGCTGCTGACGTGGCAGCCGGAACGACGTCGTGTAGATGTGAGCTTCAAACGCCTCAGTGCGATGCTGTCGGTTCAACCGCTGTTGTCGCCGTCGTTACGCCGGAGAAAATCGTCGTTTCGAATTGTGGAGATTCGCGCGCTATTCTTTGCCGTGGTGGTGTTGCGGTTGCTCTTTCTGTTGACCATAAGGTGAGCGAATTTACGGATCGGAAATAAGATCCGTTATATAAAACAGTCTTATACGAGTATTTGTTTTTATGAGATTTGTACTGATTCGGTTTATGAATTGCAGCCTGATAGACCGGATGAGCTGGAACGGATCGAAAAAGCCGGAGGACGTGTCATCTACTGGGACGGGGCACGTGTCCTTGGTATGCTCGCTATGTCACGTGCTATAGGCGATAACTACCTTAAACCGTACGTGATACCTGACCCGGAGATAACCGTAACGGACCGGACTCCAGAAGACGAGTGCTTGATCATTGCGAGCGACGGCCTTTGGGACGTCGTATCGAATGAGACAGCAGCGTCGGTAGCGAGGACGTGTTTGATTAATGCGGGATCAGGACCGTCTCCGCCGCAATCTCCCGGAAACGACACGGTTGTCGATGCCGGAAGGGAGAGTTCCGATAAGGCGTGTTCGGATGCGTCGATTTTGCTGACGAAGTTGGCATTAGCGAGGCATAGTTCTGATAATGTTAGTGTTGTTGTAGTTGATTTAAGGAGATCAATACGATAACATAATTAACATTGCTTATTCGATATTATTAGTTTCGTATTATAGCGCTAATTAAATGGATTAATTACTTAAGTTTTGGCTCCCCTATTGTTTTACATTGGGGTAAAATGACAAATCTTGTCATGTTGTTTAAAGTATTGTAATAGATGTATTGAGATTATAGTAGTTTAGGTGAAATTACTTAGAAGTTACCGCGATAATGTTGGATTTAATAATTGTATAAAATGTTCGTTGGAGCTCTAATTTGAGATCGTTTTAATAGATGAACTCTTTTCGATTTATCTGTTTTATATAGGTATGGTTTCTACTTTCTAGCATGATCAAATTAAATCAAATTCTATTTACCTATTTGGTATGCAATTTTCCAAATGAATAGATATTAGTAATATTTATCAAGATTGAAAATGGGTGAAATTAATTGGAAGTTATTACCGCGGTAATGTCGGATTTAATTGCATGAAATGATCGTTGGAGTTCTTTTGAGATCATCTTAATATATCAACTCTTTTCGAATTATGTGTTTTACATAGGTACACCGTAAGCAGAATATATTGTAAGTTCACGACGGTTTTTACATATCGACTTCTATGTAATAAGCAATTTTCCGAGGAGTTTTTCTGTTGTGAATAGATATTAATTTTGATCAAGATAGAAATTGGGTGGTTAGGAAGAGGATAAGTTTAATAAAATCATATTAATGAGAGATATTTTGAGCTACTTGCGTAGCTTAAAATATATTGCAATGACTTTGATTGTTTTGATGAGATAATTGTGTTTTTGATTCGAAGGTTGACTAATTCATAAGTATCTTGCCTGTCTGGCAAGGTTTGATTATTGTTCATAAAAAAACTGTGATTAATTTTAAAATTTTAATTGCTTTAACTTATATACATTATCACCTAGAATAAAACTACTCCACCTACAAATCTTGAATAAGATTGATCCATGGGCCATAGTTATGTTGATGACTATAATATGATAATTTTATTTTTGTAAAACTTTAGCATCAAGTTTAGCTTTTTATTTAGTTGAGTCATTGGAAAGGAACATGGTATTTGTATAATTGTATCGAATATAATATAGGCAGAGTCGTGGAGGTATATGAATGATCCATGTTTTAGCTAGCGATCTAGCCAAAGAACCTTCACACGATATAGGACACGTAGATATGAAACCATCAATTGTTACTGTTTGTCGATTTAAGTTTTGGGACCGAGGGAGTAACAATTCAAGTGTAGACATTTGATACATTTTATGTTCAACCCCCTTCACATGTATGTATGAGAATGTTACAACGAGCTAAAACCTAACAACGATGCATGTCAATGCCAGAGCTAGAAAAAGAATCAAAATATGAATCGAGTTGCATACATTTTTATCGCTGATCTTATGTAGTTTTAAAATGGAAGTATAGTGATATTTAGTTTTTAGTCTTATAAATGACTCGAATCTGAGTCTTTTCTTCGTTCCACCAATTGAAGTTATTAGTCTCATAAAAGATTAATGAATCTTAAAAATTGGAATTGTCAAAGAGTAATTGATTCTTTCACAAAATAAAAAGAGTAAAAAATATTGAGTGGAAAAAAAAGTAGGCTTATCAAGTTATCATCAACATATCTTTTCATTCTCAGGAGAAAAAAGTTGACAAAATAATAAGAGAAATTTTTGTAAATGATTTGATTCCAAGGTTGAAAGTCTATTGACATTTGACATTAGTGAAGAGCCGGAAGTTGGCAAGCATAAAATACTTATAAGGCAATTAGGTAAACTTATAATCTAAAATAGTACTAAGAGGAAGAGACACGTGCCCACAAGCCTACATCATGGCATCAATCTTCCATGAAGTTATCACAAATTCTCATTTAACACGAACATCAGTTTAATACGGAGTAAAACTTAAAATAGATTAAATATATTTATATAAAATGAATAAAACAATGACATTACTTGACCCGTTTTATTATGAAAACGAGTATATCCGTCTTAAAAAAAACCTATGTACTGATCGTCATATAGATGTTGCTCACTTGCTCCGCATGCATATTACTTTTTATATTTGACTATTACAAATTCTCATTCACATTTGTGACGTGTTATAAGCTAGTAACGTGCGATCATTTATAATGAAGTGGAATTATAATTATCTGATAAATAGAATCATTCGATCGTTCGTTTTTATCATAAGATGGTTATATTTCCTCCGACCCATCACAAAAGAGACTTTAACTGCTTGACTATTAATTGATACTTAGTACTCCTCCCATCTCGGCTACTTGCTATCTATTTTTACTTTCACAAATTCTCATTTGTGACGGACAAAATCCGTCACAAACTTGTGACGTGAGACATAAAGGCAAGTGGGAGGAGTAAGTGGGAGAGCAAGTGGGAAAGCTTGTGAGAGGTCACAAGCTTGTGACCGTCACAAGCAAGACGAGCTGACTTACTTTATGTGTTGTTAGAGTATAAAATCGATCTTAAACTCCAAGTATAAGCTTAAACTTTTAATCGACATAATTTTTAACATGTATATATAAAAGCCACCAAATTCCTTGTAAGTCTATAAACCAAAGACATCGATGATCAATACATAGCTCCCAATTGGTCATTAGTGGTTATGAAGGCTAAAGCATCTTCAAATATAAATACATAATAAATGTATTATCTCTAGACTCTAGTTAGTCAATCGAGTTGTGTTGAATTTATATTCATGTCACCTGTAAGTGGTTGATAAATCCTTCAATTCAAATCTAATCCAATTAAATTTTATGTTGCATTTGTGTTAACGTATGGTTGATCAATCTTCACTCTTACCACGTTAATTTCTGTGATAGAAGAGTAAAATAAGGTAGGGCAAATTCAATAAATAGGTTATTTGTGTATGGTTCATGTTTGGAGACCCCAATCTATCATATCCTAATTATAGCTCGTTCATATTCATGCCGACTCACATACTAGGTCATTAAGTTTCAACACGAACCCATTAATTTCGTATAGTGATTGTCATATTTTTGGTTCGTGTCATTATTTACCCGCAGTTCATCGTGTTGTAAGTTGTAAACCCCATTGCAAAGGACCAAATGTGCTCTCAATTTGTATTGGGCTACTTGTTTGAGGATCGGCTGGCAATATTTGAGTCAAACTTGGGCTGGTGGTAGACTCATTGGCGTTGGGTAGCTTGGGCTTTAATGAATAAGATAGAATGTAATGAACTTATAACTTAGGATTTTTTTTTTATTTTTTTTGCGGCGGTAAAGATATTTCCAGTTTTACAAGTTACACGCTTATTGACTAAATAAATAAAAGAATGAATGAGAGAGACGTTCTATTTATACTTTATCGGCATAATTAATTCATATACCACGTAGTATTTTCTATTTTGTTATTCTAAATAGTTTTTTAATTAATCTTGTATCTTTTGATGATATTTTTACATTCTATTTATACTTTATTTCATCAACACGTTTTTGAAAGTAACGTTAAAGTTTTGAAAAGTAAAGTTACGCGCGTTGTGCGGAAGAATAGCAAAAGATGCATCCCCTCGAATATCATAATTTATTTCTGTAATCGACGTCGATACCCCATTAAATCAAATTCGTGCAAGTCGTAGCGCAATTCATTAAACATAACCTTTAATCTCAAAGAAAAACACCATCACTTCTCACGTTTACCCTAACTCTAAGTCCCTTAATTTTTTTTTTTGACGAAGAGTAAATTCGTTCATTATTTGATTTATCGCTCAGTATTTGCACACCAACATGAATCAAATGCAGTTTTGACCCTACTACAGCTAAATTGGGAGAATTAAAAACAGTCCTTCTCTTCAGGTATCAAAACATTAATTTTCTCCTTTCCATTTCATTTATTAAATACACACTAATTTACCTATTTTCCATAATGTCACATATAAATTGTAGTCTAAAAATTAAGGAAATAAAAAGCACGATGATTCTAAAAAGGGTGAAGCTAGACATGAACAAATGAACAATGGATAGTAAGAATTATCTTAACTAATATTTATGTCTATGCACATGTCTCATGTCTAAGATCTGTTGCTCTAGTAAAAAATTGATTACCTTAACTATTTCCGATGTAACATGGAGTAACGAGTACTAATTAACTCGACCCTTGATTCCATTTGTACTAATTTTCAAATGAGATAGTCATTATTATTTGTTCTACCTTTCCTTTTATGATTTATGTATTTTATAGTCTCGATCTAGGTCATTTATTTTATTTTAATTTAGGTATTTTATTCATTTATTTATTTTTTATATTAGATACGCTTGTAATGTATAGTTAACTAGGTTTAAACCCGTGAAAATTCACGGGTCTGCTTCTAAAATTTTAATCATAATTAAGACGTAATAATGTTTTAATTGATTTTGAATTATTAACCATATATGGGCTATCATATATTGTGCCCATTGATATAATTCAGACTTAATCATGAATATTAAGTCATTGTTAATCA